>CAIGRO010227944.1:0-13980 GCA_903798355.1 Fraxinus baroniana | reverse complement strand
CTTGTTATTATTTGTAATAATGGTATAATTGATTATTAGTTAGGAAATTTATGCTTATGCTTAAAATAAGGTATCCAATGCTGCTCCCTAACTGTAGATTGTCCGACTCTGGTACTTGAGCAACAATAGCAGAGTCCATAAAGACTTCCATTTTTCTTTCCTCCCTTATAGAACTTGCACTGCAATTGGAAACACAAAAAAAAAAAAAGAAAAAAAAAATCACTTTCTTGAAGATATAGCAATGAGCTGTACAGAGTGGCAAAAAAGTTTTCTCGTAAATAAGAATGGTTTATTGTTTACATGTAATTGGAGAGATGTTCAAGAACACTAACCCATGCTTCAGAGAATACATAGCAAGCCTTCGTTTATTGTATACAAATTAAGAACAAGTTCCCATCCCTTCTATCACACTGTTTTTGTCTTTGGAGTCCTTGACTGATCCCCAAGCCTCAATTACTCCTGTAATAAAGCTAATTACAAGAAAATAACAGTACAGGGTATGGCTTCTTGATGGAATAAACAACTCAAGGTTTTTTGTATGCCGCTTTGTCCAATGCCTCTCCAACAAATTCTTCACTTCTCTCTAAATTTTCTGTCATATAAGTTTACACTGTCCTGCATCTACATTTCCTGGTAAAAATTATGCATATCTACTCTTATACCATTTATCAAATTATGAGCGAAATGGGGGAAGATCAAAGATATATGATTAATTCTTATGAGAGCTGAAATCAATGTCCAAGGACACTTATGAAGAGATATATTATAAAATGAAGTCCCCAGATGACACTTGTGAATAGGACTAATGTTTCAAAATGAAGAACTCAAAATTTTATTTAGAAAGTATTCAAATTATCTTCAGAAAATAAATACACAAAATAAGAAGTGCAAAAGTAGTTATTGTTATCATATATATAATCTAGGGGACACACCAATGGAGTGAAGGGACAGTTTTATGGATACCCATGAAGAATGCTTAAATTTCATAAACAGGAGTATTGTTTTCAACAACCCCGTGGGGAGATGGCCTTCTCAGGTACCCTTGGAATGCATCTGTGCTTCTGAAGTTAATCAGATGAAACCACTATATTAGTTACCTTTTAGTATGACAATTTGCTATGTATTTATTGGATAAATTAAAGCAAAAATTTCAGAGTTGCAACTCTAAAGCCTAGCTGACATTGATGCTGCTAGAAAAAAATCTTGCTATTTGAATATTTCTTTGTCCAATTGTATTTGACTATTTGTGTTGGCAACATTGAAAGGGTTCAAATCAGTTTTTGATTTATTTGATGTTTACCTGTAATCTGGATCTTATTCATCTCCTCCCAAGAAATATATAATAATGTCAACAGTATATATGGATTTTTTTTTTTTAGCATCTACTGATGCCATGATCATGTTTATTTGAAGTCGTTATGAGTGCATTATTAATTTCTGCTAATCATTCACTGTAGAGAGATAGAGTCTCGGCAACTTCACAGGCAAGCAAGATGGTTGAGTCACTGAAGTTCTTACCTACTCAGGCACATTACCTTCCTTAATGCATGTGATTTTGTCATTGAAATTTAATATCTGTTTTATAACTGTACTAAAAATTTGTTTACTGTGGATTTTTAGGCTCGCATCTACGAAGGGAAAGAACCGATCCAGTTCTTCGCCATATTTCAGAGCTTTATTGTCTTCAAGGTTTGGTAGAGCTACAAATGCTAGGAACATATATTCCCAGAAATTCATCTCTTGTGAAGTTATTACTTATATTACACCCAGTGCTTATCAGATGATTGATTGTTAATGTTAATATTTTCTAAATGTCACCAGGGTGGTCTCAGTGAAGGTTACAAGCAATACATATCAGAGAAGGAACTTGAAGATGATACATATAAAGAGGATGAACTTGCATTATTTCGTGTTCAAGGTAGTGGACCTGATAATATGCAAGCAATTCAAGTTGAGCCGGTAAGTTTGGCGCTCCAATTCTTTTGTCTCCCTCTTATATGGTAGATGGCTGGAAATTGCTTTTAGGCATCTCCAGTATTTCTTTGTAGCTGTATCTTGCAATTTCAGTGATTGTCAGTATTTTGAGTTTTCAACAATTGTCCGACTGCGCATAATTTAATTCTGAATTTTATATTTTCTTGTCTTATTGGTGCGCTTCACGGTTGTCCCAGGAATGGATCTAAATAGAGCAACTGCATGTCCTGATCCTGTTGCTTTAAAAGCTGCAGTCACATGTTCTTGGTTGTCTTCTGTGAAGTAATTTACTTCTCTTCTAATGATCTCTTGGGATTGGTTGCTTGTAAGTGATGATTTGATGATGTGACGAACAGTCTGTTCCTGTTCTAAGAAATGAATCATGATGTTGATTTGGTCTGATGAATAATCTTTGGGAATTTCTTAATAGTAGAATTCATGTTTGGAGGCACATAATAGAATGGTTGCACTTAACTTTGGGACCCTTGCGAAGTGCATTTGAAGATAACTTGGGGTATTCATGTTATCTGGTGGTTCTAGACCCTTTTCCGGCTTAGGCTGAAATTCACCATTTTGTGCGATTGAGGGCTGTGAACTCTTGCATCTAAAGTAAGGTTCTACTTTGTTTTATTTTTTTCATCTCATCTCGGTAGATTAGTTTCTATAGCTCGAACCTTAAAGGTCATGGTAAAGTCTTTCCTGTTTTGGGACACTCAGTGCTGTATTATTTGGTCTCAGTAATCAAGAATCTCTGAAAATGCCAGTTTTTATTCCTATTCACATAGGAGTTGAGAGTAGCAGTTTTTGATATGGATCCAGTGGTCTGCAACTCCTTCCTTGTCAGTGCCTGAATTTGCCTGGGTATTACACGGGCATTTTCATAGTGGCAGGCACCTAGAAATGCATTTGATACGAGGCCATTTCCCAGATTAATTTACAATTTCTTATGCCAAGAGTTTGATTAATGAGAAAGGACCGATGTCCGGAGTAGTTTTTATTTGTAGTAGATGTTGACCACAAAAATGGATACTATTTTTCAAAGGCAACGAAAGTTTTCCCCTCCCAATTTTGGCTGGATTTTCCCTCTTTTTGGGGATTTGAGTGTGCTTTAGAAGCCAATTTTTTGTATAGAAAGAGTGAGATGGAGATTTTGACGTTCTGTTGGGCGGAAAATGTTTCTCGATCGGAGATAGTATTTCAATTATCGTGAGGTCGAATCCCCAATGTTCTTTCAATCTGAAGCATAATTTAGAGAAGATAATTTTTTAATCTTTAGGATTTTTGGAGTCAAAGTTTGATTTAAGTTTTTTATCCATTTTTCATTATGCAATGGTCTTATTTATATTTTAATCATTTTTATGAGTTGACGTTCTCAATCATTATGTTTGAAGTCATGATTAGGCTTCATTTAATCTCATTTTCAATGCTTATGAATTTTCATGCTTTTGTGACTGGTGTGGAAGCGTTAATAATTCTTGTAATAAGAATTGAAATAAGAACTATATTGTAATAACTTGCTTTGTATTGATTGAATAATAATTAGTGTAATGAAAAAGTATACAATACCTCTATATTTATAGGCAATAGGCAAGATTATTCCCTACTTCTAATACTATACTAGGAAATTGAAATTATAGCAACTAGAAAAGGAAACTAGAAAAGATAAACATAATTGAAAGATTGACATAACTAGAAAAGGCATATCACAATTATAGGAGGAAACTAGTAATTGTGATTGTGTACTACATCAGTGACACTCGTCCAGAATTTTATTATTTGCACATATGGGATTAGTGCATTGATTCTATAAAATTTTCATTGAGGTTTTTGTATGTGTCTGTGGCCAAATCGAGGCCTTTAGTCATGTTGCTGGCCAAGGCTGTTGATTATGTTTCTAGCCAAGTATTTGGGTTTTGCAGGTTTTTTTCTATGTCTGAGGCCAAATCGAGGCCTTTAGTCATATTACTGAGGCACAAATGTTCAAAGACACGTGGACATGTGATGGGACCTTTTGTGCTCCTCAGTTGGGGAATCTTGGGTCAAATTCATGCCTACCATGTGATAAGGATGGCAAAATGGAGATGTTGGATTTTCACCTCAACTATATATTTGACCTATAGAGTCATGCTTGACCTCAATTCTTTTTTGGAGGTCAAACTGCGAGCTATGGAAGTTGAGACGAGTTTGTCCACGTAGGCAAAATGCTAGAGGTTTGTTAGTTCATATCATATGAAGGTGTTTCAGGTTACTCGTCCCCTTAACCCAAACATGAACTAATCATTCTCTCCCTCTATTGTACTTGTGATGTTAGCCCGTATTCAAGTTATGAGATATTTGAAGAAGCCATTTGAAAAAGAGAAGCATGCAAGGGTTGAAAAAAAGCCAAGAATTTTAGGATTAGGATTTGGATTGCTCCTTCTTAGTTTTTTAGTAAGATCGATTTGGACCCTACACAATGCATATGGAGTTGTGAGGTGAAGCATTGGGTACACGAAGGAGTACCTATTTCCACATAAAGCTCCTTATTATTACCTCGTCCGTGATTCTTTGTATGTAGCCCCATGGTTGTTGAGCAAGTTGAGTCGGCCAACTAGCAAGCTATGATGTTCAAGGGACGGTAGGCCACTGGAGCAAAAGCGATCAAAACGATCTGGGCAATTGTAGCGTCTAAATGGACTGGACTGCGAGTGAAGTGTGCAATATTTGCTAGGGACAACCTCCCACATCTCGGGGCTTGTACTCAATTATGAATGCACACATACAGATGCACAAAATTGCATTTAACACCATATTGAATGCCCCACATTTCCCACCAAATGATTTTTTTCATATCTTGATCCTTTCATTGTATGGGTTTACTTTGGCACGCCTCTTGACTACTCATAAAGCTTGTTTGTAAACAATAATAATATCGTTATAATTTGCTGTCAAAACCAAACATTAATTTCACCACAAACACAACTACTACTCACTTATTATCCACACATTCCCTAGGACCCACTACTTTTCATTACAAGCTCATTATAATTTCTCCCAAACAAGCACACATAACCTCCCATGTTTTCATCTTTACATTTGTATATACTACTGTTGACCGGTCGTTGGTAGATGGTTTGCTTTTGGGTTTGAGATGCCCGTTATGGTTCAGGCATGCAGCTTGTGTTTTGAAGTTCTAAGTTGAGGCCAATCAAGGTCTCTATTGTACAGTTCATGCACGTTTAATTTGGTCTATCTTAATGTCATCCCAAAATTTTAAATGTACGATTTTGATTCTATATACTTAAAGCACAAATTCTTTACACATGTAGTGTTTGTATAAAATCAAATTTATGTACTTTATTGGTATATATTCCATTTTGTTAAGAAAAAGATTCCAGGCATTGCTTTTTCCCTTTTTTTTTAATCCACCTAGAATTTTGTTCTTTATACATGTTAACAACAACTACAGCAAATTGTTGCCAACAAATTTGTAGTCAGTTATATATCCTTATTGCTAGATTTACTGCGTCTAGATCCTCAGTAGCAACAACTTTTCGTGTTAGTTTTGGTCTACTTCTCCCTTTTCGAACTTGTTTTACTAGAATCGTGTCACTCTTATAAACTTGAGCCTTTTTAGGTCTGTGCAAAACATGATCCAACCACTGTCTTTATTCCCTTAATTTATGGTGCTGCACTTCCACTTGTTGACATACATTCTAATTTTTCGTCTTTCACATTATAGTGTAACCACACATCTATTTAAGCATCCTTATATTCACTATGGTCATCTTATCATTTCTCCTTCGAAAACTCATCACTCAACCATAAAGTATATCAGGTCTAAACGTTGTTGTGTAGAACCTGCATTTTAACATGGTAAGAATATTTTTTTATCAAACATAGTTCTTGTAGCACTTCTCATTTTAATTCAATCCAGTCTAATCCCATGCATTACATCCTTTTCTATTCCTCCTTGTTAATAAAAACAAACTTCTGGGGACAACGTGATCCTGTTAGTAACTCCATTATCATCGATATTCCTTCTGTTACTGAAGTAGTATTGCACGTAATGTTTCTTGGTTCTGCTTAACCTAAAATTTTTAGATTCCAAAGCACACCTCTAAAGTTCTAATGTACGAGTTGTTCTTTGTACCTATCATCTAACTAATTTTTGCTCTATGTGAATTGGATGTTTATTAGTCTTGATTAAGGCTTTGAGGAAGCTAGAATATTTTGTATTGATGAAAATGTTTAATTTTGAGATGATTACAGTATGATATATTATGGGTGTAGCTTCTACATTTTATATTGTTTCATGGTTTAATGGAGTGAATTTGTTTCCAAAAACTTTTTAATTTACTAAAGATAAAGATCAATCATTTGTGGAAGGGAAATTTACAAAATACAACCTATATTCCTTTTTAAAATTTATATTTTACCTACTATTCTTTATTGAATGGTAACAGATGACACCTTTTGCTCAACACTTTACAACTATGTCATTATAAAAATTTGTACACACCAAAATACCCTATTCTTTATTACGCTTACAATGTTGGAAAAAATCTAATGATTTTTTAATCTATATGTTTCTCTGCATTATTAATTTATTAAAAGTTCATTTGTTCTTTATTTAATTTGGAACTCTAGGAAAATGAATATAATAAAATTTATTAGAAAAAAATATTTTATTAATATCATTCCTTCTAGTAGTTAAATTTTGAAGAATGAATAAAATAATTAAAGAAATGGTATGTAAATTGTTACATATTTTAATATAAATGGTGTGATTTTTTATTTGTAAATAAGGGTATTTTTGTATGTTTTAGCTATTTATGATCACATATTTGTGAATATTTCAAATTTTTTCTAGAAAATATTTTGTTTTGTTACAACTTAGTATACTATAGTATGTAAAATGTAAATATTAAAAACATAGTAAGTAAAGTATAAATATACCCTATCCTAATGGTGTATTTTGTAAATTGCCTTTTGTGGAATATTAATTAAATAAAACTAATTGTGGATGTTTGAACTTGAATGTGAGTTCTAACAAGATGACCAAGTAGATTTGATTCATTTGAAAGGCTTGGTGATACATATACACGTGTGTTTATGTACTTATTTATTTTGTATACGCGTCTATTGATGTACATGCTATAAATTATAAATGTTGTCTTCTTATGTATATATTTTTCGTTTGAGGCCTTGTCTACAATATCTGGGAGCAAAGCTTTAATAATTAATAATCTGATTTCATTTGAATTCTGTTTTAATTTCATTCTTTCAACCCTTTGCGACCATTTCATGCTGGAGTTCCTTGATTAATGTTAACCAATTTCTCGCCGTTTAAGGGCAATTTTCTTTCTGTTGCCCAAAACCTTCTTTATTCTCATTTGAGAAAGACTTGCTCTCTCCCACTGCAAGGTATTACATGGTGTAATGTTAATTCATATGTTGAAGTGTCTGTTTTTTAAATGCCCAAGAGTACAAGTAATGCTCTTTTAAGTTAAGTTCAAGTTTGTGCAATTTTACAATTTTTTTTGTTTTTTTTTTTTTTTTGCCATGTGCCATTGAAACATGCCTATGAACTTTTACATCTATTTGTCCTAGACTTGTCAAAAAAGAACGGAACTTTCATTTCAAAATAACTAGGTTTCATCGAGTCACCATAAGGATTCAGTTTTATGACTAAAAGCATGTCAGTTCTGCTGATTTGCCCAATTTGTCAACCATGACTACTGAGGGAATATGATTTATTTATTTATTTTGATTCAGGTGGCATCATCTTTGAATTCCTCCTACTGTTACATACTCCACAGTGGCTCCTCTGTGTTTACCTGGTCCGGAAACCTTACAACATCTGAAGACCAGGAACTTGTTGAGAGGCAGCTCGATCTTATAAAGGTCTGATAGTTGTTAATGATGCTTTCCTTCCTCTAAGAGTTGATTCAGCATTTGGAGGTTTCATTTTGTCACAGATCATTTTGTCTGTCTTTCATAATTTGAACTTATGAACTGCAAACTTATATGCTTAAATAATCTTTATCATTTTCCATCTTATTTGAATATTTTATCGAGTAACGGAAAGAAGTTAATGCTGTGTTTTTGCCAGTGGTCGTTTACCTATCTAATTTACTCGTCACACTTTATTCTTGCAGCCCGATATGCAAGCCAGACTGCAGAAAGAAGGTGCAGAATCTGAGCAGTTTTGGGATTTGTTAGGTGGAAAATCTGAATACCCAAGCCAGAAAATTGCTAGAGATGCTGAAAGTGATCCTCATCTATTCTCATGCAATTTCTCAAAGGGTGTGAAGAAAAAAATAATTCTATGACATTTTTATTTTTGGATATTTTTAATCAGACTTCCTATGTTGTGCTGTACTAACTGAATTCTTTCATTCATTACATTGATAACTGCCGAATTTATCGATGTCTTCAGGAGGTTTGAAGGTATGCCCTTTTCTCGTATGGTTTAATTTACTAGGGAAATAACAGAAATGGAATTTGATTAACTTTTAAAGTCTATGCCTTCTTTTATCTACTCAGTTGAGTAGCTGGGAATGAAGGGCTTGTTTGTCCAAAACAGCTTAATATTTATAAATGTACCTATGTCTTTATATTTTATCATAAGATACTAATGGTTTCACGAAATGACAGGCTGAAATATGGCATTAACCTCACTTTAGCCATGTCTCTTAGATTGCCCTTTGCAAAATTGAATCGAAGTTTTTATTGCAGGTGACTGAAATACACAATTTCAACCAAGATGATCTAATGACTGAAGATGTATTCATTCTTGACTGTCACTCGGATATTTATGTGTGGGTTGGGCAACAGGTTGAACCCAAGAATAAGCAGAATGCTTTGGATATTGGAGAGGTAAGCTTTCAATTTCTTTAATGCTTTAATTATGGAAACATAAACTGCCATATATTATCCGATAAGTTTTAATAGTCATGCATGTAGACTATTAAGTGAGTTCGTTATTTGGCTCCCAGTGTAGACTAGTTTGAAATGGAAGGATGCAAGATATTTGGGAGCTGGGAGGCGAGTTGAGTTTTTGGCTCAATTTTCCCTGAAACTGGTGCCATTACTGCTAGCATCCTAGAGATTTTAAACTGCTTAAACTGGATACCATGAAATTTGCCAGTTGCTCGGATTGAATGTTTCATAGAGAAAGATTAGTTTTTCTTTTGATATCGTTGAACCATTAGATTTAAAAGGTTAAGCTATTAAATAGAGCCAAATGTTATATCATTTAAATATTGTCTTCATTGTGCCCCTTACATGTAGCTGGAATTTATTTTTTCCCATCAAAGCCTATCACTTGTACAATTCATTTAAATTGGTGGCAATGGGATTTGAACCCGAGGACATTTGGCTGCTCTGGATACTATATTGAACTACTTGATCTAAAACTTAAGCTATTAGATAGAGCCAAATATATATCATTTAAATATTGTTTTCAACATATATGTATTATGTGGGTAACATAAAAGGTGTGTAAAGTTGTGATATTATTTGGCTAAACTCATGCAGAACAATTTCGGTATCTTACCAATTCATATTTCTGATACAAAACATGATGATATGTTTGGTACACAGTATTATGCATCACCCAATATATAATGGATGGGTTTGAACTTTTTTCTGCTTTATCCTGTCCAGTACTACCTAGTCCGGCATATTAAACATGCTAATATGTTTACCAACTTTACCTAGTTAAGCCTATGTGATGTTTGATAAGTTTCTAATATGAACTCTCACTAGTTTTTGATTTTGACAGAAATTTTTGGAGAGTGATTTTCTAATGGAGAAATTATCTCCTCAAGCTCCAATATATATTGTTATGGAAGGCAGTGAGCCAACTTTTTTCACTCACTTTTTCACTTGGGACTCTTCAAAATCTTCAGTAAGTGCCAGTATTAAGTCTGACGTTATTTGTGGTTTCAGATCCTCAGAAGATACTAACGATTTGACTTGATTACAGATGCATGGGAATTCTTTCCAAAGAAAACTTTCTATTCTCAAAAATGGGGCTACTGCGCTGTTAGATGTGAGTTTAATTTTACTTTACATCCTTCTGTTTCTGTTAATTAATTTTTTAAATACGTTTGTGTTATTCCCATTTTGATTTGGTTATCTTGTCTAAATGTGAGTTTACCTGTTAAATGCCATTTCTGCAACTTCTGTCTTTATCATGCTTGTACGCTGATAATATTTTTAAATGTGAAATTATTTAAAATATCAATGTTGAAGTAATATTTCACTAATAAATGCTGTAGGACATAGCAGTGATGTCGGTATACTCACTATAAAACTTGTGAATTTTATAAGCTGACATGCATTGCACTTTTGATGTCCAATTTTCGTTTATTGTTTTTTATTTATTTATTAAATTTTGAAGTTTTGAGCAGAAGGTGCATATTGAATGCTCGTGAATCTTATATATACAACTGTGTGTGCGAGAGAGAGAGAGAGATGCCACTTATAGTCCTTTCAGTGCTAAGAGCTCGACTTTTTAGTGTTAGATATTTGATATCTTATAAGATTGCCACGTGATTAAAATATCTTGTATAGATGCGTCCGATTAGGGAAAATATTTTGTCAAAATAGTTTGCAGAATGTGGGGAAACTTTGTGGCAAAACGCTACAAATGCTTGATGGTGAGACTTTTTGGTCAAAGGATTTTACACAAATCATGGTAAATACGTACAGAAATGAGAGTGTGAATTGTTCCCATTAGACCCATTGTCTTCTTTTTTGGGTTTCTTTATTTGTAAATCCTTCATGTGCCTCTCATGCACATGTTCTCTCTCTCTCTCCTTTTTTTTTTTTGGAAGAGTGGTTGTTCAGAACTTCATTTGTGAAGCACAGGATCTTAATGACATGCTCTCTTCTCCAATTGATAATTCATTTCATACTTTACTTAAAAGACAAAAAAATTAAACATGATGAAATTCCCAGAAAATAGAATCATAAAATTTGATATCCATGCACATGCTACATGTTTGGGAGGGGGCTGGAGGAAGAGCCTGGTAGGGTTTTCTACTTTTTTTAGTTTTTCTTGCGTTTATTTTTCCTTGTACATTTGAAATTTAGAGTAAATTTGTCTTTTCAACAGATTTAACTCCTGTCCAAAAAAAAGCCGAAAGGGGCCTGTTTGTCTTAAAAATATAAGTTTGAGGTACCTATTCTCCGAGAAATTAGAATGGGACCTGAGAGCCAATTGACCAAAGGATGCGGCTATGGCTGCAATTATAGCATAAGAACTATGGCTGTTGTGATGAAAAGCTTCAAGATTGATAATTTCATATATTTTTGCCTAAATTATAACTTCTACATGTATCAGCGATTGCACAAACGAGGATTAACTTCCACGTAGTTACAGACTGGAGAAGCCAACAAAAAAGAACTAGAGAAGATATTTGGAATTCAAAGTTGTATTGAATACGGAGATTTGTAAAAAATAAATTTTATGATTGTTACATGGTATATACACATGGTAAATGAAATTAGAGAGACGGTGTTCTTTGTTACTACGTCTTAAAGGAACTGTTCAACTGCAAAATTTCCATTCATGTGATGAGCTTATGAACATTGGTTTAATCTTCATTATACACCAAGCTTAAATTTCAGCAATGACTTCCGTGTTCTGGAAATACGACTGTTTAGTATTTTTCTGCATATTACATGCCCTCGTTGTTACTTTTCCTACTACTTTGTACTCTAGATGTTTGTCCTAATTTTTTATTTCTTTTCTTTTCCATTTCCTCGGTATGTTGCATGATAGAAACCCAGAAGGAGAGTAATACCTATCTCATCTGGAAGGTCTGCTGCACCTGAGAAATCACAGCGTTCGAGAAGTGTATCTTTTAGCCCCGACAGAGTTCGTGTGAGGGGAAGATCTCCTGCGTTCAATGCTCTGGCAGCGACTTTTGAGAACCCAAATGCGAGAAACCTTTCGACCCCTCCTCCAATGGTAAGGAAACTTTACCCAAAATCTGTGACCCCGGATTCAGCAAAATTGGCTTCCTCCAGAGCAGCGTCTATATCAGCACTAAGTGCAACTTTTGAACGACCTGCACCAGCTCGAGAAACCCTTATACCACGTTCTCTTAAAGGTAATATTACTTGAATTTTTTTGAATCGCTAAACTAGTCATCATCAAAACTGTGTAAATATTGAACCACTTCATCTAAAAGCTTTAATTGCCACGAACACAATTATTTATTAAAATTTAGTGTTCAACACGCCCCCATCATCCCATGTATAGACTAGATCGTATTTTCATGAGACTCAAAACATGCACAATTTTCATAAATGGGTAGTGGTGAAAAATGAGAAACCATGATCTCATATAAAGCTTAAGTTGTTCGAGAGGAAACTCATTTACTTATTTTAATTTTTTATTCAACAAAAGACTGAATATTTTTAATCATGCTGAAGTGAGCCCTGAGGTACCCAAATCCAAACCAGAGACGATCTCTAGGGAGAACTCCGCCGGCAAACCTAAACCTGCGACTATAAAGGAAGACGTAAAAGAGGGTGAAGTTGAAGATGAGGAAGGACTCACAATATACCCATATGAACGCCTTAAAATAACATCGACAGATCCAATAAAAGAAATTGATGTGACCAAACGAGAGGTATTTTTTTCAAATAACAGTGATTACAGGGTCATACTCATTATTTTTTCTGTGAAACTTTACAATCTTTTTCTGCAGACTTATTTGTCTTCAGAAGAGTTCAAGGAGAAATTTGGGATGGCTAAGAGTGCTTTCTACAAGCTGCCAAAATGGAAGCAGAATAAGCTTAAAATGGCACTTCAATTGTTCTGAGTCTTCAAATTTGGGATGGCTAAGAGTGCTTTCTACAAGCTGCCAAAATGGAAGCAGACTAAGCTTAAAATGGCACTTCAATTGTTCTGAGTCTTCTCTAAGTATCGGGTTCTATCTCAGGTTGCTCGAGTCTAGATTACAACAAAGAGAAAACACGCTTGCAATGGATTTTCTCACTGTATTTGCTGAATGCAACTGCTTCATTCAAAAATCGATTTGTATATGCTTTTTTCAAACAGTGAAGGGACCGATTTCTCATAGTAAGGGACAGCGTCAGTGCATTTTTAGCTGCTTCTGCCCCCAAGAGGCTCATTTCCATAAATCGCGACATTTGGATTCCTCGGCTTTTAGTTTTTCCTATTTCTTGAAGAGTTAGTTGCATGATATTCTTTTTGTAACGGGTTTTTGAGAGCTTGCCTTTTTCTGTTTTCGTTTGTTGTGCTTTTGTTTTCAACATTGATTTAGCAGAGGTTTGGAAGTGCAGATATTTTAGGTTCTTCAGTACTATTGAGGATGCACGCCTTTAGATGCTTATAGCCTATGAACAGGTTGTCTACAAGCAATGTAAAACTCAAAAAGTAGTTATAATCGCGAGTTTAATTTTTTGAAGAGATATTGATGTAGTCTGGCCCTTCGACTACGACTACGACTAAAATAAGGGAGCCGAGTCTTATTATCTTTTAATTATTTTCGTGCACTTTTAAGTCATTACGGCGTTTGGTATTTAATTATGTATTCATGCTTTAACTTTTCGTCATTTTCAAGATTTTAGTATTATTTAGATGTTGGTCATTGCCTTAAATGAGGGTTGCAAGTCTTAATGACACTTGGTTATTTTTGAATTGAAATAAAATTGACCGGAGTTTTTCAGTCTTTTAAATTCTCGATATTTGATATTTAAAATCGACAAATCCAAATTCTCTCTCTATATGCCTATATTTTTTATATACTTTGGAAAAAAAAATGGAATGTGGTTGTGTTACAATATTCTTTTGAAATTAACAAACTTCGATAGTGCGTTTGTCAATTATTTTTATCACTTCTATTGTACGGCTAATGTAGGGGAAAGAAAGCTATGTTCAATATTGTAGCACAAGCCATGCTCCTTGGCTCGGGATTAAATTCCGTGTCTAACTAGGGGCCCCAAATGGAGCCCTTCTATTGGAGGGGGGGGGGGGGGGGG
>CAIGRO010227937.1:0-12451 GCA_903798355.1 Fraxinus baroniana | reverse complement strand
AAGTGCAGAATCTGAATATCGAGCTATGACACATGTAACTTGTGAACTTATGTGGCTACATCACTTACTTTGGGAGATTAGCATCGATAAGTCTTGCTCCATGAACTTGTGGTGTGATAATCAAGCAGCTATTCACATTGCCACTAATCCGGTATTTCATAAGAGAAAAAAGCACATAGAGGCTGATTGTCATTTTGTTCGTGAAAAATTACAGCAAGGGTTGATTTCGACTAAGCATGTCAGGGAAGTGATCGATTAGCTAATGTGTTCACTAAAACCTTAGCTGGGAATGGAGTAAACTATATTTGTAACAAGTTGAGTATGATAGATATCTATGCTCTATCTTGATGGGGAGTGTATGACGTAGAGTGATTTTCACTGGGTGTTAGTGTTAAGTATGAAGATTGGCAGATTGCAAGGGTTTTAGGGACCCAAGAAACTCTTTCTTAGATTTCATGTTTGTGACCTGAACTACAATGCCGGTGGGTAAAGATTACAAGTTGGTTAAATAAGTTACAAATTGGGCAAGAAATTGGGAAAATTCTTATGTACATATTGGATTATAACAAAGAAAGCATTGAGACTAGTACTATATTCATTGAGTAGTGGGGTTAGAAGAGTGACAGAGAATGACAGAAGGAGGACTGAGTTTGGTATATTTTGGCATAGGTTCTCTGTTAGTGTTTTCTTCTATTTCTGCATATATGCGTTTGCATATGGGGTGTCCTCTTTAGTGCCCCATTATTATATTGTTGACTTTGAAATAATATGTCATGTTATTTTGTTCATGTCTGTGAATGCAAGTTTTCTCATATGCGGATTAACCGTTGTGATTTAGTTCAAAGGCAAGTTCCACATTTATTTCTTTCTCCTTGTGTGACGTGCATTAAGACAATGAAAGATTTTTATCACTTATCCTTCCACTATTGTTGCTTGAATTTTGTGGTGCTGCGTGTTAAGACAAGCTCGTTTTGAATGGATGTTTTGTGAAAGGTGTAGTGGGATATTTATTTAAAGAGCTATTGGTTGGCTTGGAAAATGGGGCATGGTTATGTGGAAAGCTGTGTTGTGTCTATTATTTGATTAGCCCCTTAGTTTCTGAAGTAACAATAATGTGGTACACATGTGAGAGAAAAGCTTCTCTTTTTATTACTTATATATGTAAGGAGGTTAAGAATTTCCCTTTATTTTCGTTGGTATTGGGTGGAAGTATTTGATGTATTCTTAAGTTTAATCTAAACTTGTTTAGCTTTTAAGAGGACTTTTGTTCTTTTAATGCATCTTGATATCATGATTAATGAAGTTATTTTTTAATTTGGGAGGCTCATTACTTCAATTGGTCCCTACGTTCCTCAAATGGATCTCTTAGTTGTTGANAACTTCAAGATCCCAATGGATTTATGATAGGATCATTTATTCAATGGAATGGTATACAAAATTAACAGATCTCAATGAATACAATAGGATTTATGGTTCTACACAAACTATTAAGAACAATTCTAGATCTGGTGCAAGATGAATTACTATAGGGAGTTTATTAAAACCCGTGCTTTTTCAAAACAAAACAAGAACTTGAAGTTTGGAGATGCAAGACATTGAGTCTTTGCATGCCGAGTTTATCAATTCTCTCGGTTATCCTCCATGTCTTATGCTTGGTGATTATCTGGCTTTCTTGTCGAGATAACTGGTTTTTGAGACACATTCTGCCACTTTTTAAAGTGGGAGAGAACGTAATATAGATTTCAGAGATAATTTATTTTGTGTTTTTTGTTAGGCTAATGTGGAAAACATTGGACGGTTTAATGAGGAGTATGGTTCTGGAAGCACTGAAGACCAGTATGAAGAGGATGACTCAGAAAAATCTAAATCTAAAAAGTCCACAAAACCTTCTGACTTTCAAGCATTGCTCAGTCGAGATAATAACAACGATCACTTCATGATAGGCATAAAGTTTACCAAGAAGTAAGATTCTAGACATTTACTTAATCCATCTGGAATTTTTTTCTTGGATGCTGTCTGATATCTGAAAGCTGAAATTCTTTATCATAATACTTCTTTTCCGTTAGTTCATATCTTGCAATATTCTCGGTCTATAATTTTTTCACACGTGGAAAAAGATGTGTTCTTCAAACATATTGTTTTTCTACTGCGCATTGTTTAGTTAATATTTTTGAAGTCGAGGTGGGATGTGAGATTTATGGAAATAATTATAGACATTCTTCTAAATCAAAGAGTTATATCTTGTATTACTATTTTGCCTGTGTCCTACTTTCTAATTTGACTCTACATTTGTATCCATTTCTTCTAGGAGTACGAGGTTATATAGCGATTTTTATAGTTCAGATATAATCGTTGCTTCTCCCCTTGGTTTGATCACTGTAAGTCTTTATCCTGTTATGAACTATCCATTATAAATCTTTTGCACTTGATTTGATCTCTTTAACTAAGTATGACTCTATTGGAAAGTGTGGAGGGATGCAGCAAAGTAAAAAAAATGTGCCAATTATAAAATACGGGTCCTGTGTAGCTTTTAGGTGTTTTACTTGATTATGCGCTTCCCCTCTCTTCCCCCTTTTCTGGTTCAGTTATCCACAAACAATTTCTACGTATTCCAGTGATGATCTTATTCTCCAGTTCTCATGATCCTTTGTTTCTTTTTCTATCCACATCGTCTTTCTTAGAAACATTAGTTAGGATGTTGAAGATATGAATGTTTTTAAAGTGCCATAATTATCTTTGGGATGAAACTTGAGAACATCTTCAATGGATTATTGAACTTCTTTGCTGTTGAGAAGAATAGGTTTGTTTCTCTCCTCATGCATGTTAACTTAAATGTGTACTGACTTATGCTTGTTCAATTATTGTGTATCAGAAAATTGGGGAGGCTGAAGTTGAAAAGGAAAAAGATGTTGATTATCTTTGTTCTATAGAGGTGAGCACAATTTATTAATTCCAAATACGCATGACTTTTATCATTTTCATTCTTACTAGTGCAAGTGTGTGTCTTGTGTCAATTAATTTAAAGAGTTTGTTTGTCACAGATCTTAATCATTGACCATGCGGATGTCATGATAATGCAGGTAAGTAGATTATTAATGCTTTTGAAGTCTTAATGATCTGTTTATTTCATTGAATCACATTGACACTGACACTGTTATCATTTCTTTCCTATAATATTTGTGTAGAATTGGTCCCATGTGAAGACTGTTGTTGAACATTTGAACCAAATACCATCTAAGCAGCATGGAACTGACATTATGCGCATAAGGCCGTGGTATACTTTGTTATTTTTGTGGTCTCTGTAATTGATTTTTTGTTCCTTGGGTGATCTCTTAATAGCATATTTTTCCTGTTGCCTCCAATTATTTTAATCCTTAGGTATCTAGATGGACAAGCACGTTTCTATCGGCAAACAATAATTTTAGGTTCTCACGTGAACCCAGGTAATGGAATCCACAACATTGGTTTCAATATTTGGTGGTAGTTTTGCTGCAATAATGGATCACGCATGATAACATAACTAGCCTGACAAAGGAACGTTGATCTATCACTTAATTTAGTTGCCAATGAGCGTAGCTCATGATCTATAATCTTGCATCTCTCTCTCTCTCTGTTTTTTTTTAATCTCGTTTATTATTTTCCTCGATCTACCATGCCAACTCACTTAGTTGTAAGTATAGCTATATTGTCCAAGTTTATCCTTTCCAATTTCTCTTTTGCATTGCCACTGACAATCCCTTTCTTTATTTTTGCAGACATCAATACACTGTTCAATCAACAATGCTTTAACTACCAAGGAAAGGTTTGCCATTTTCTTCATGTTGTATTTTATGTCACCACTGTGTATGTACTAAGATTTGACTGATTCGGTTGCCTGTGTTCAAAAAATTATCTCACTCTATCTGCATGGTTTTTCTCTCTTCAAAATATTTCAGCTCTTTAGACACTAAGTACATACAATATTTAAGCTTTTCCATTCCCACATCTGGCATGCTTGTCTTCTGCTTTTAATAAGGTTCTGCAGAGATCCATAAAAGCAGGAAACTATTTTGCCAAAATATACGGTTACTGAGATTTTTCATAGTGCAGTTACCGAGATGTTTTCCCTTTCGGACATTGGTTATTTTTCTGTCGTTTGTTGTACCACAGAAGGTACTTGTGTAAAGATTTGTATTTGCAGGTAAAGTTGGAATGCAGTTATAAAGGTGTTCTTCCGAAAATTCTGATTCAAGTACGGCAGGTGTGTCCATTCATATAATCCTTATCTTAATAAAGCATAACAATAACTAGGATTGTGGTCATGAGTATGACTTCTTAAGCTTATTAATTAGAGAAAATAATTGTATTCATTGCTATTCAACGTTATTTTCTTGTCTTTACCATACAAAAAGAGAATTCAATATGTTAATTTATAACATTTTAAATAGACAGATCTTAGTCGAATACTTTCTATCCAACGATTAACATTATCATACTTATTTTTGCATTTTTATTCTTTCTAATCTTCTTGTTATCATTAGTTTGATATTTTAGTATTAAAATTTCATAAATGGGCCCTTGTCAATTAGTCTGCTGGCCAAACTCCTTTACCTGTCGCCTATCTAATTGCAAGGGCATCATGGTGATTAACAACAAATTATTTAATTATCAGAACTCAAGCGTGTTAGTTCCATGGTGTAATTTTTCACAAATAAAATTTAGGTTTTGGAAATAATTTTTGAGGCATGGAATGATGTCATTCTTGAAAATCATACAAGTTACTCTAGGTTATTTCTGTGTCAAATATAAGTCACAACCACACTAATAACGATATACTACCTGCTTAACTTGAATTTAATGAAGCCTTATTGTTTCTACATGATCTCAAAATATAGAGGATTTATGCTTAGTTATTTTGCTATTTAATGTGTTGAATCTTGGATCATATATTAATTGTCTTGCTGGGATGTAAAGTTATTTAAGTTTGCTCATGTTTTTGTTATTTTTTCTTTCAATTGTTACAGATTTATGAGCGTTTTGATACAAAGTCAATAGTGGAGGCTGATGACAATCGCCTTGAATATTTTGCTAAAAAGGTTTCTTCTTATATTTACCTTCTTGTTTTAATTTCATATATACGGTTGAATGATTGAATCTCAACCATTATGTTGTCCATGATGAAGCCAAGTTCGTTAGGAGTTCCTGTGTCAGTAGAATCTTTTCCAATTTGACCTACATGATTTTATAGTTGAATTCTGAAGAAGCCTTCAGTTTTAATTTTTGATTTTTGTAGTAGTAGGTTGCTCTGCCTGATTAAGGAAGTGATTTCATTATAAATAAATTGCTATTGGCTTGACTTTCTTATGTTGTATTGTCTTGAGTTTCATCAAGTAATAGAGCAGAACCAAAGGCGAAAGAGGCAGATAAATTTAAAATGCCGAGTAATAAATGCCAAAATGAATATCGGGATGAGATTGAAAAAATAAAACGGATAGAGCCTAGATGGAGACACAAGAGAGAATTTTGTTGCTTCCTTATCAGTTTTTGGTAGAAATATTTCACGTCATGACTAAAAAATTCTACTAGTATCCTTCTGAAGGTTCTGTAAATAATGTAATGAAATAGTGTCATAGAGCATGCAAGTTGTAAAACCCACCAGAGTACTATGGTGACTCAAGTGTAAATAATGCGAAAGTTATGAGCCCATTCTTTAAAAACTGAAGATTGGCTACAGAAGTGGTGTTAGGTGCAATAACCATGATTACTGTTATTGCAAGTATAAAATTCTGGATAGAGTTGGAATGAACCTTAACCTCGTGCGGGTTCTTGTTATAACTAATCTCTCTCTCTCTCTCTCATTGTGTACATAGTGTGTTGTGGATAGGTGAGAGCTAGCTACTTCGTATGGAAATGGCTCCAAGGACTACTTGAATGGTGACGATTAAATTTGTGAACAGTTGGGGAATGTGCTGTTGATAATGAATTGTAAATTGAGATAGAAAACTGGACTTCGACGGCTGAGTATGTTAATGGAAATTGTTTTAGCCACTCAAACAACACAACCCCTATGCATCTGGTGCAAGTTTATTCACGCTTCATAAACAATATTTAGTAGACATTAAAATTATTTGAATTTCTCAAATTTAGTAATTAAGGTAAATTTATTTAAGTTGGTGACCAGTCATGCAATTTCATTTGATTTATGGCTTACACTCAATTTTTTGTGGGGTATGGTCAGGGTATAACTTCACCAGTGTTGTGTTGGCAGCTTTATATTGTAACATAGGTGGTTCCAAGTCGAGGAGGGTGGTCGTGTGAGATAGAGTGACTTGAAAATAAACCTTGATTAACGGTGGTGAAGGAGATGATCCCTTTTTCTGGAATTTGGAAGAGAGGATCTATTTAGTTGACACATGATAAATATGGGCTTCGATTTTGTTGAATTTGTCTACAATGTGAGCTTGGGATGTATATGTATCAACATCTATCTATCCGCATGCATACATTCATACTTACTTTTCGTGGATTATGTTCAAACACGGTAGACTGAAATTTTGTTTGTGCAGGTGTTTCCCAAGATAAAAGATTCTGTTCAGGTAATACAATGCTTTATAAATAAATTGTTGAATTCTTTAATTCTCAGGTAGACTAACTTCCATGTTATCATCCTATGCAGCCTGGGGTCATGATATTCATTAGTTCTTACTTTGAGTTTGTTCGACTTAGAAATTTTTTGAAGTCACAGGGTGCATCCTTCTGCTTGTTTGGAGAGTAAGAAATATTTTTTTTCTGATTTTCCTTTTTGCTTCTAGTAAATTAAATAATGTCTTCTTTAATCTGACCGATAATATGTAAGAGGTGGTAGTAACTATTTATACGGTTTCAAGTGTTTTCACTCATTCATTTATTATTTGATATATAGGTACATTAAGCAGAAGGATATATCCAGTGTACGAGGCCAGTTTTTTAGGGGAGAAAAGAAAATCATGCTTTATACAGAGAGAGCTCACTTCTATTACAGATACAAGGTTCATTATTATTTTTTGTTTTTTTGTAGTCTTGTTTTCTGCTATATGTCAGTACTTTCACCATCCTTTTTTCTCCCCTGTAAATAATTAGCAATCCTCATGCATATTATTGTTGTTGGTGAACCTTATGTTGCGATTTCCTTTTAATTGTTGAACTCACTACGAAATTCATTCCTTTTAATTGTTGAACTCACTACGAAATTCATTGTATATAACAATCCTCTGCAAGTATGCAAAAGCATCACTAAAAATTCATTGCTGATGCATTGTGTTAAATATAATGAACTAAATGCAGTTGAATGTACAAAACTAAAATGACTTTGGTGGCGTTTCTCTTTTCAAGAGCAGATCCTAGAATATGGATTGAATTTCAGATTATAGTCATTACAGTGAGATCCTATCGTTATCAAGAAACTCAGATCCTAGAATATGGATTGAAAAGTGAGAGTACGCATAAGATCAAGTTTTTTGGTACAGGTAAGAATAGAAGTTTATCAATGGCACTATTTGGCTGTTTCTGGACCAAAGTTAGACCTTGATTTGTGTGAATGTCTTTTTTACAAGTCAGAATTTTATTCTTAGCCCTTGCACAAATTTACCAGGGTGACAAAACCAAGTGACATTAAGTTCATAGGTCAAACTTGGCTTTGTGTGCTTTGGAATGTCTCATTCCATGATTTGTTACTTTAGCATCATAGTTTTGTTGTGTGA
The DNA here is from genome assembly GCA_903798355.1 of Fraxinus baroniana. Taxonomy (NCBI): domain Eukaryota; kingdom Viridiplantae; phylum Streptophyta; class Magnoliopsida; order Lamiales; family Oleaceae; genus Fraxinus; species Fraxinus baroniana. The sequence goes on along the minus strand of CAIGRO010227937.1, from coordinate 4,733 downwards.
TTATTTATTTTTTCAACCCAGGAAGACTAATAATGTGCATGTTAGTGCACTTATCACAGTTAGAAATCATACTGGTATTGAACTTTGACATGGATGCTCTTGCTTATGATGCATCATGACTGTGAACTAGCATGTGGTAATTTTTGCACAAATTATTTTCCCATTCTATCGAAGGTCGAATACCTGATTTAGAAGAAAAATAGACCTAATGTCTTAGATGGTGAAACTCGAATCTCCTCTGATATTGACATGGTATTTACTACTCCGCAGCTAGTTCAACTTTACTTTTGTATGTGCTCTTCAATGAAAAGTAGTCATAAAAATGCTCTTGAAGGTGGTATTCCTTTTCTTTTTGTGATTTTGGTTTTTTGGGACAAGTAATGAAGATGTGCTGCAATGTGTATTTATTTTGATTATTACTCTTTACAAACGTGTGTACATGTTTCCACACGTAAATATGTACACAAAAAAGATAATTTCTTACTCGTTGGCCTTGTGTTCAGATCCGTGGCGTTCAGAATTTAATTATCTATTCCCTTCCAGAGAGGAAAGAATTTTACCCAGAGGTGGAGTGACTTCTTTTGACCTTCGTTTTTAATAAACAATCACGATTTTCGGGATTTAAAGGTAGGTTTGTTTTAAATATTTTCTTATTTTTTGCAGATTGTTAATTTGCTGGAAGAGGCTGATAACATGAACTGCACTGTCTTATTTTCTCGTCTTGACTATTTTCGGGTAATACTCCTGTTCTCCATCAATTTGGACCATTTGAGCTATCGTTTAACTTGTTTAGTGCACTCCAATCTATCTTCTTGTCTCGACTATTTTCTTGTTTATTCCACTCTAACCTAAATATGATGCATCTTTTCGATAAATTTAGTGGAATCAAACAATTTAATTTAATGACTTCGTGACGTTTAGCTTGAGAGAATTGTTGGTTCTGCTGCTGCAAAAAGGATGGCCAACTCAGAGAAAGGCATATTTGTTTTCGCTTAGAAGTTCCACAAGCTGAAGTTTATTTATCAAGGAGCTCGATTTATTGTAGGACCAGCCACTGCGTTTGATGGCAATTGAACTGGAACACAGGCATTTTTTTCTTAAGATAAGAAGCTGCAAACTCTCACCATCATCACTATTTAATAGTTGAAACTGCATATATCTTAGAACATGCTTGTGAATCTTGTCAACATGCTCTCACATTCTGCTAAACTTCTGTCTGTAACTTGAGCGAAAAAATTCAAATATGATAGCATCCTTGGCAATTTTGTGCGAATAATTCTTAAATGCTATGCTTTTGAAGACTTGAGCAGGTTCATTTTTTTACATTGTACTGACTATTACATGAATTGAAGAAATCTATTGATGCATGTTGATGCTAATTTTATAATATGATAGTTTCAATTGGTCATGTATTGAATTTGCTCCTCAATGGTCACCAGTTGAGTCCCTTCAGAGCCACTCAGGTGAGTAGTCCCTTCAGAGCCACTAAGGTGAGTATCCGGTCGTAAACTTCAGGACCTCGTGAGATTAGTCGAGGTGCGCACAAGCTGCCATGGACATCCACAGTTTTCAAAAAAATAATATGATAGTAAAAAGCTTGTATCTAACATTTAATTATCTACATTTTGAGGAGTTAAATCACGTTTAGGGGTTCGTAATGAAAGGAGAGTATATAATAGAAGTTTAAAGTTCAATTCCCATGTAGAGGTGTAAAAAATTTATTTTATTTTCAAAATTTTGTTTAGTTTGCAGGTATATGCTTTCGCCTCAAGTTTTAAAATGCTTTGAGGGCTTTGTTGGCAACGTTCGAAACTTCTAAAATTTTGCGAAGTTGTTAACAATCGGAAGTGTGGTATCGGAGCAAAGTGTAATGGATGCCTGTTTGGCCATCGAGGAGCCCGCCTTCCCCACACATGAGCCGCCAAGCTAAGGTATGAAATATAAGCACAATATAAGGTGTGAAGCTTGTCATCGTACCTGTATATGGGACATTGTTATAAAGAATCTTGCCATATCACGTGGGTAGGGAAGTTTTTTAGGCATGTGACTCGCTCCCCATTCAATTTGCTAATGCCCTCGTAGCGGAACTAGTGCTTTGCCTCTTCGCGTTATTTTAACATTACAATCTCTTCAATGCCAGTGGATTCGAAAATCCTACACAATTGCGGCATCATCCCCCAGAGGGGCGGATAGATTCAATGAAATATGTTATTTAAATTAATTGTTAACTTTGATTTAAATTTGAATCGATATCAAACATGATTTTAAAAAAAAAAAAAAAAAACTAACCCAAAGGGGGGTAAAAGGGGGGGGGGCACGTGCCCCCCAGGACCCCCCTGGGTCCACCCCATGCCCAGAGGTGTGGGTGCCCACGGTGCCCCTTGCATCTCTTCCTGCAGAACCCGCACATGAAGTCTTCCACACCAATCGCACCATGCACCTCTGCATTGGTTCTTTGGATGGATAGCTTCTTTGGCCATAGCGCCATCGCGCATGTCAAAGCATCCAACACAAATGCCCCCACACTTGATTTCCTTTGCAACGCCTTGTCACTCTACGAAACAAACGTTTTTGTATAGACGAAACAAACGTTTTTGTATAGCGAAACAAACTGTATAACGCATGATCCTACTTGTGTCATCATCCAAGCTTTCCATCCTCAATTTCGCTTGCTTGCCTAATTTGTCTTAGCTCGACAGTCCCAAAATCATTTCAGCAAGTGTGCAAGCCATCGGTCTTAGGTAACTAACTATGCAACGTTCATAGCGGACCTACTCTGATACCAAATGTAATGGATGCCTGTTGACCTTCAAGGCTCCGATAGTCCCGGAGGCAGCCTTCCCCACACAAGGGCCAGCAAGCTTAGATATGAAATATAAGGAGGTGGGCAGTTTGCCATCGTATCCGTATATGGGACATTGTTATCGCACTTTCGTAATTTAGCGTTACTCGTAATAAGCAATCTTGCCATTACCCGTGATTAAAGGCTCAAATTCCTATGGACTTATTTTGAATTTTATGTGGCGGAAATGATATATTTAAGAAAATAGTCTGAGATTCGAGGACGCATCAATCAATCTACATTCGACAGTCAAAGTTGTGCAATGATATAAAAACTCAAAACTCTTAACCTTTAATTGTATATTATATTCATGAAATATAACCTATTGTTGAGCATGTAAAACTAGTGCCATACCATATAAGCTACACAACCTATTGTTGAAAATTGTTACATTTACAAATATGTAGCGTTATTAATCAAAGCTTTATAAGTCATTTTTTTCCGACAGATCCAATACGGGTGGCCGTCCCGGCTCGTCGGGTGCTTGGTCCGCTCTTGATTGTAGCTTAGTGTTTCTTCATGATTCCAAGGACAAGTCTCGTATTCTGTTGTTGGAGCTGCAATCTGCATACGAGAAATCTCATTTACTGAAACCAACTGTAGCATCTGAGGACTTTGAGATAGCCTCTTGGGAGCATTTTTGTCAATTGAAGCTCTCTTTTGAGCGCTCAAGTTGTCCTTTAGGTAGGGGTGGACCCAATGAAGGCCCATCAGCCTGCACTAAACTTTGGGCCACCCCAATTTTTTCAACAGCCCGTTACTAAATTTAACTTAAAAAAAGTGGGCCAAATAATTGGCCCAAATTGTAAGATAGAAGCATGCCCAATCCATTCCAATACCAAGAAGTGGTAATTACATGAAACCTTACATTTCAAGATTCAAATTGATAAATCAGATTTCAAGTTTTAATTTTCAAAAATCAGATATTTTATATATAGATACAGGTTTTTTTTATATTTAATTAAATATTAATAATAATATTATAAAAATTAATATATACATACACCCACCCACACCACCCCTAAATTAATTTCAAACCCTAAATTCACTCATCTCTCGCTCCGTCTCTCGCTCTCTCTCTCTCCTCTCCCTCACCACCACCACTGCATTGCCACCGTGCCCATGTTCGTCTTCTATCCTCTCCATCTCTCTTTCTTCCGTTCATCCGTCCGCCCCTCTCTCTCCTCGATCTCACTACCTTTCCACCGACGCTGTACCTAACCCCTATCGGCGTCAAACGTCGATTTCCTTAGTGAGAACGACTATTGGAGATGATGGAACAGCGATTTCCTTAGCAACGAGAGGAGATAAACTTAGTACTGGAGAATGATCGATCCATTGTTCTTCAGTTTTCCTTAGTGAGAACGACGATCGGCGACCCATTGTTCTTCCTACTTCGACCCATTGTTCGTCCGATTTGGACCTCTGAAATCACCTTCGATCTTTCGACTCTAGTGGAATCTTCTTTAGCACTGCCCGAATATTAATTGTCGACTTACTCACCCACCCCCTACTGACTACTGCTGTTGCCGAAATTATTCTTCTCATTTTTTTGTTGTTGGTGTGATCTGTTTGTGTTGGCATGTGAGGTGGTGTTGCTGGTGTGGTGTGGTGATGGTGATTTTTCAAAAATGGTGGTGGCGGCGGTGACTAGTGGTGGCGATGGCAGGCTATGTTTTTTTATTGTTAGTGTGATATGTTTGTGTGTGGGAATGCCATGGGTGCCAATTCGGTAGTTGAATTTCAGGAGTTTTTCGGTTTTTGATTTGTATTGTGCGGTGCTCGGCGGTGGCGGTGGCGATGACAGTCGACGGTGGTGGTCGTGGTAGTGGGTGATGGTGAGATGGTGGTGGCGATGGTGGCGATGGGTCGTCGGTGCAGTGATGGATCT
>CAIGRO010227917.1:0-11740 GCA_903798355.1 Fraxinus baroniana | reverse complement strand
AAATACCTGATTTTTGTATAAATAAATTTCAAATTTGATTTTTGAAATGAAAACTTTAAAATTAGGGTTAGGTGTAATTTCCTCTATAAAGCCGGTTAGGCGCTGTTTCTTTCAAAACTCAACTTACTCTGGCCCACGAGTTCTTTTCAGTACAGGACAGGGACTATGGTCCAACGGGCAATCCTCGAAAACTTATTTCAAGTTAGGGCATTAGAAAGTGAAATTTTGGTTTTCCTTTTAAAGATTATTGAAAAAAAAAAATTAATTTTTTGTTACCCGCGTTACAGGTGAACGGTTAGACTTGAAGGTTGTGCTGATCCATAAATTCCTTTTGTACAAGGTGCAAGCCGAAACGTTAAACGTAAGTTAATCACAATATAACTTCGATATGAACATACAATATTAATTATTTGACGACTTTTAAAGTAATTACTATTTAGGTAGAACTTTGGGAGATGGACACAATTTCGATTTGTCCTGAATTCAATCCTTAATTCCCTTCAAACCAAAAATATACAGCAAATTGACGTTAGTTAATGTGGGATGTTGATTTAGGGAGACAATATATGTGCACGAAAGGTTTCCTTTGCATATAAAGCTGTACAAACTGTGTCTTTATCAAAGTAGATATGGTTAGTCTAGTAATGAGTTGGAATTGTTCACCGTCTTTTCGATATTTTGTTTTCTTTGAAATTGCAGACGAATATGAAGTTCAATAGGTGAATTCATTGTTATTACAATATTAGGACATCTACAGCAATATTTAATCATACAAACGAAAATTAGTTATCAGTTATTCATGACCGACAACTTTACATTATGAGCGCGCGACAAATTTTATTCATCATGTGCTTAAAGTCTCGAGCAATTGTCGAGGAACTTTTTGCAAGAAATCCACGTATCTTTCCAATGGACATATATTAACAAGTTTAACGAGTCGCTGAGGCCACGTCCATTGACAATTAACTTAGGTTTACAAATCAAATGACTCAATTCCTCGTTCTTATATGCTTTTTCTTTCTTCATTTGTCGTTTAGAAAAATGAATTTGAATGAATGATTTTTTTCCATTCAAACTAATCCCTATAGAACAAAATAATTTTATTTCAAAAAGAAACAAAAAAATTTATTTTGATTTACATCACTTCTTTAAATGATCATAAATTCTTAGTATGAGTAACGTATAGATTTGTTGGCACATGTCCCAACATGACGTATTAACATGGTCATAGAAAGCGAAAATTGTACTATTAGTTCTTCACCTATTACTTGAATAGCAAGTTAGTCATTAAGCCCCTGTTTAGTACACATTAAAATTTTTATTCCTATTCTTCTACTCATTTTCAACCATGCATTCTTCGATAAAATAATATTTTTCATCACATCAGTAACTTTTCATTCTTTTTCAATCACACATTCTCCATCAATCTACTATTGCACAATACATTCTTCCAAAATAATGTGGCTCAAACACATCCTAACAGTAAGGAATGATCAAATAAATATTCAGCCCATGTTGGTATACATTAAATTTTTCATTTTCAACCATAAATTTTCAACAAATTAATATTTTTCATCACATTAATAATTTTTCCTTTTTTTTTTCCAGCCACACATTCTACATCAATCTACTATTTCAAAATACATTCTTTCAAAATAATGTGGCTGAAACACACCCTTAATTTTTTTATAATTAGTAATACAGCTAGTCCTAAACAATAAAGATCGTCCAATTTTTCATTAAATTATCACGTGACGCTCTGTGTACTATCTATTGAAGCTAAGAGCTTGTTTGGTACGGCTTAAAATCCAATTAAAATTGAAAATATGGCCGTTATTGGGTCCCAACCTTCTAATAAAAGTCAACAATAACGGCTATATTTTCAATTTTAATTTGATTTTAATCTCTACCACACACCCTCTAAGTCTTGCTTTTCCAACTTGGACCGATTTAAGTGAGGTAAAAGAGCGACATTTGGTTTATCACGTGTCAATTTAATAAATATTTAGATAATTATTGCATAAAATGTGATTCAGACGAGGACGATGGGAAAAAATGGTGTTAATTACAATAGAAATAGTGATAAGATAAACTTGAATAAAAAATAATAAAATTTAGAGCGCGCGCGCGCGCACACACATATATATATATTTTTTTATTTGTAACCTCTCGTTTAGCTCTATTTGTGTCAATTTTTTATTTTTATCTTTTTAAAAAAATTCCTCAATTCAATATCCAGCCCCTGTTTGAGCCAACTTTTTTGAAAATGAGAATGAAAAATATGGTCGTCATTGGGGCCCATACATGAGATAGAAAATTTGAATTTAAATGTTGATGTGATGGATAACGGTCATATTTTTTATCTTAAGAAGAAAAAAATATGGCTCAAACAAGGCCCGAAATAGTAATTTGGACTCAACTTCCTAAAAAGATCGAGCTTGATATTTATAATAACGTAATCAGTCTAAGTAATAAAAGGTGTCCAAATTTCTTTCGAGTCATCATGTGACTCCTGTGTAAACAACACACCTTACGTCAAAAGTCCAGGCACCTGGCAAGGTTAAAAAAAAGAAATATGATAAGTCAACAATCCATAAGTTATAGTTTGGTTGATATTGTGTGGTAATTCAAAAAATGTTGGGTGGAAAAGTATTTTGATTTTTAAAAACTATTCAATCATGTGTCGACATGTGGTACAGTGTAAAAAATAATGTAAATAAGATCTACATGTAGCATGATTGTTAAAAGATACTATATTGATTTATAAAGTTGGGCATGTGGACATGTGAGTATCACATAATGTTTTTATAGTTTTTTTCTTTAACATTTTTTTATCTCTAATGATACATTATGCAAATATAATGAAAGAACGATGATGATTTGTACAATTATGCCCCTGTTTGTTGTCCGTTATTATTATTATTTTTTTAATAAAAAAGAGTTTTAAAATAATATTTTCAGGAGAGTGTGGTTAAAAATGATGAAAAATTTGAGGTTTACGTACATAATTTTTTACTGTGTAAATATATGATTAAAGATGATTAGGTAGCAAAAAGAATTTTAAACTAGGACACCAAACTTGGGACTATAATATAAGATTAGTGACCAACTTCTTAAATTTAAAGTTATAGATCAACAAACCATATAAACAATATATTGAGTTCAAACCTTGGAATCACATTTCTCAAATTGAAAGTATAAAACTTATTGATATATAAAGTTGGACATGCGAGAGTCACGTGATATTTTTACCATTTTTTTAAACATTTTTTTATCGCTAATAATATATTATACAACTATATAAATAAAGGACGATGATAATTTGTACAATTATGCCCCTGTTTGGTGCTCATTATTTAAACAAAAAGGTTTTGAATTAGTATTTTTAGAAAAATTAGTGGTTAAAATATATGAAAAAGTTTTATGTTTACGTACAGAATATTTATCGTGTGAATGCATTGTTGAAAATAATCATGTAGTAAAAGGAGTTTTAAAACAGCGGGTACCAAATATGGGCTATAATATAAGATTAGTGACCACTCCTTAAATTTAAAGATTAGAGAACAACAAACCATTTGAACAATATATTGAGGTCAAATTGTAGACACATTTCTCAATTTGAAAGTATAAAACTCGTTAAATATCAATCAACCAGCCGACTTAAACTATTTTTGACCAAACTGTTCATTTATTGGAATCTAATTTGCTATAGTTGTGCAAATTTCCCTTTCTCAAAGTAAAATTAGCATTTAAAACTCGTCTAGACACGTTTGTATGGTGACAATGTTCTACGTAAATTAAAAACGTTAGAAGGGCATCGCAACAAAATAGTACAAATTAGCTTCTCCAAATGGGAATATGTCGGTGTATAACAAACAACTCATATTCTGTTTCTCCTTTGCTCTTAGTAACTCGAAAATGAATTAATAGTTAATCGTCCATCGAACCTGTTGTAAGATTAATAGTTAGTCTCTGTTTGGTACATATTAAAATTTTCATTTTCATTATTCTACTAATTTTCAATTACACATTATTCAATAAAATAATATTTTTCATCACATCAATAATGTTTCCCTCTTTTTCAACCACACATTTTCCATCAATCTACTATTTCAAAATATTGTGGCTCAAACACAGCCATATTAATCTGATCGAATTTCAAATTTGACATCATCATCATCATCATCATCATCATTTTTAATTTTTATTATTATCTAAAGCGATTAGATTTTTATAACCTTGATTGAAAGTAGCTACTACTAGTCAAAGTGTCGATGACACAATCATAACCATTATGACTCCAATGAAATTCGACCAACCCAATAAAACTCTAGACCCAAACATGACCCAACACAGTTGTGTTTCGCTCTATTGTACCTCACTGAAAGGACCCATTTTGTTCTTCTCTTCATAGGAACTATCGCCCCTATTATATAAAACGCCAATCAAATTTCAATTTACCTGAAAACTGTGGGCATTTATTGAATTGCTTCTGTCTTTCCAACACCCCATTGCCTTATTTTAGTGCGCCTGTATCTCTGCACCCTTCACTTGTGCCCACCGTTTCATCCTTCCTTCCTTTGCCTTCTTGCCTTTTGCTTCTATTGATTCTAGCAACAAATTTTCTGATTCTAATTTTGTTCAATAACTTTGGAAAAAAAATGGCACTGAAACTTAGCTTCACTCCTCACAAGATGCCTTCCTTTCCTGATGCTCGTATCAGATCTCGCAGGGTTTTCATGGCTTCAACTATTCATTCTCCTTCTATGTAAGTTTTGCTTTTAATTTTAATTTTGGATTTGAATGATAAAAATTTGGCATTTTATGAAATAGATTGGTGCCACTGAGTATAATTTTCCTTGATTCTTTTTTATTTTTTTTTGGGGGGCGGTGTTGTGTTTTTCTTCCATAAAAATGAAGTGGGTTCAATCAAGATCGGATTTTTATCTCTTGTTACTAATATTTTGATCTGGGTTTAAAGCTATTCTTATTTATGTTGGCATTTCAAGAATTCAAGTTCGGTGTTCCTCGCGTTCTACTAAATTCAATGTATAAACTGTATTTAAATAGTTTCCTGGCTGGAGATTTTTTTCTTCTTCCTTTCATTAAATTATGTACAAAAATGATTTTTTTTCGGCACTTCTACTGGTTAAACTGATTTGGGGATTAATTGATGAGTAGTTTTTTGGTTATTTGATCAATTTATATGGGGGGTGGGGTGGGGGGGTTTTGTATCATGCATGTCATTTTATGTTTGTTTATTGGACTTGTCCTAGATGATCTCATTGTACCCTTGGATTCATTTAAAAAATATTTCTGACCCTTTCTTTAAGAATATGTTCTATTGTTCAACAATTAGGTTTGACTGCTTTTGATTTACTGTTGTTTTGTTATAATCTCTTATATTTTTCAGTTTTGTGTGTGCTTGAGGTGGTTTCAGCTACAATATGGAGTTTTTACGGCATGTGGTACATCTTTTGTAAACAATATAGCCTGAATTGGACAGTATAAGAACAAGATTTTAGCCTTTTCCTTTCTTAAACATTCTAAATTGCATATTTGTATGCAATATTAGATTGTACTAGTATAATGGATAATAACGGATTAAAGAAAATGGTTACATTTCTTCTTCCAATTTTAATTGATTAAAGGAATAGCTCGAATGATTATCAAACTTCCCTAACTTGTAACCTTTCTTGGTGGTCTTTAATATGAATATTGAAAGGTTGGTTAGAATCATGGAATCTTTAAATGTCTAAGATTTGCTGGCTTCAACATTTTCTACCTATATTTTTGACTTTTTATTTCTCTATTTAAAGAGGTTGTTGGTCTAGTTTGTACTGTTTCTTCCTTGATTGGACTCTGTTATTTTCTGTAACATTTCTAATTTTCTACCTATATTTGTTTTTCCTTCTCTACACTCCAGCCCTACCTCATATCGACACCCTCTCTTCGGAAAGGAAGGGAGAGGGAAAAAGTAAGAGAAGAAAAAAAAAAAAGGAAATGACAGTGACTCATCACAAGTTGAAGTGCGTGAAATTAGGAACATGTTCATTTTCATCTTTTATTAAATTGAATCTTGTGAATTAATTGTGTGAACTCATACGTAATATGGTAGTCTAGATACGTGGTGAATGATTTATCTACAACATCAGTGATATAATGTTCTAAAATAATTCTGAGTGCAAGTTGGTTTTAATCTTTGGACACCTAAGTGCTTGCAAATTATGTTCTTCAATTATTGCTATTCACATAATTATATGGTGCTCGGTGTTGGACAAAATCGTGGAGAACACAACTTCCCTATAGTAATTGAGCGCACCTGACTTCAGTACCTGGATTTTTTAAAATGGACAGAAGTATTGTAGGTTAATGAATCAATGTAATTATATCTCTCGTTTGCAAATTTATAGCTTCGTGCCTTGCAAAAAATTGATCACTCTTAGTTTATGGAGCTGTTTAATTCTTTGTTTTTGGACTGTCATATTATCATCACGTTTTAGTTGAATGCAGTCTCATATCCTACATTCTGTTGAATACAGGGAGGTCGGAAAAGTTAAAAAGCCTTTCACACCCCCAAGAGAGGTACATGTTCAAGTGACCCATTCCTTAGCGCCAGAAAAGCGTGAGATCTTTAATTCTCTGAACAATTGGGCAGAAGAGAATATCTTGGTGCTCCTAAAGGATGTTGAGAAATGCTGGCAGCCCAGTGACTTTCTACCCGAACCGGCTTCGGAAGGCTTTTACGAGCAGGTCATGGAACTACGGAAAAGATGCAAGGAAATTCCTGATGATTATTTTGTTGTGTTGGTTGGAGATATGATTACAGAGGAAGCACTTCCAACTTACCAGACGATGCTTAACACCCTAGACGGAGTCCGAGATGAGACGGGTGCTAGCCTTACTCCATGGGCTATTTGGACTCGAGCATGGACAGCTGAAGAGAATAGGCATGGTGACCTTCTCAACAAATATCTTTATCTTTCTGGACGGGTTGACATGAAGCAAATTGAAAAGACAATTCAATACCTGATTGGTTCGGGGATGGTAAGTTTACTATTATCTCAGGACTCAGATATAGTTAATTGGTTTCGAATTTTTTTATTCAACCCCTGAATGCCTGGATGCCATACGAACTCTTTTTCTTGATGCTTGAATTTCTTGGTGACTTATCATATTTCATACTATATAGATCTGAAAAATTAAAGCTTAATATGAGCCTGTTTGAACCTCATTTTTTTTATTTTTTTTTTTGACAAAAAAAGTATTTTAGAATAGTGATTTGATGGAGAATGTGTGGTAAAAGTTTTGGGTTTGGGCATAATATTATTTTATTGAAGAATGCGTGGTTGAAAATAAGAGAGAGAAAAATGTATTTTAAAAATAATGGGTATCAAACAAGGGCATATAAAGGATCACTTTTAGTAACCCCTTAACGGTGGCATTAGCAGTTCCTGAAACTATTTATCTCCTCTTTTCCTCTTGATTATGCGTGTGCATGCTTGTCCATTTAGTGCATGTTTGGTTAGAAGTATTACAATTTCACGTTATAATATATACCCATGTATTTGCCATTTTGTTTGTATGGTGAATATAACTTATCTTGGTATGTACAATATTCGCTTTATTTTCCTTTCTTTTCACCTTTTTATTTTCCTTTGTCTGCCAAAGCATCTTACTTTCCCAATGCAACGATTCCATTCTGCGACATAATTTAACATACACGTGTTAACTGATAGGATCCTCGTACGGAGAACAATCCCTACCTGGGATTTATCTACACTTCTTTCCAGGAGAGGGCTACCTTCATTTCTCATGGAAACACAGCTAGGCTTGCCAAGGAACATGGGGACCTGAAATTGGCTCAGATATGTGGTATGATTGCTGCAGATGAGAAGCGCCATGAAACTGCCTATACCAAAATTGTTGAAAAGCTCTTCGAGATTGATCCGGATGGCACTGTATTGGCACTTGCCGACATGATGAGGAAGAAAGTCTCTATGCCGGCCCATCTGATGTACGACGGCCAGGATGATAATCTCTTCGAGAACTTCTCTTCTGTAGCACAGCGGCTAGGAGTCTACACTGCCAAGGACTACGCTGATATTTTGGAATTTTTGGTCGGAAGGTGGGATGTTGAGAAGTTGACAGGTCTTTCTGGAGAGGGGCGTAAAGCACAAGATTACATATGCAGTTTGCCTCCTAGAATTCGAAGGTTGGAGGAGCGGGCACAATCAAAGGTCAAGCAGGCATCTTCCGCCCCCTTCAGCTGGATTTTTGGTCGAGAAATCAAACTTTGAACTCTGCACAGAACGTAGTGACTCTTCTTGCAGCCTTCTATAAGCAAATATATAAGGCCCGTCGATGGCCATCTGGTCCGTATCAAGAAATGCGTCATGTTTAAAAATGTTCCAGTGGTATATTTCTTGTTCCTTTATTTGATAAGTAAGTTTCAATCAGGTATCACAGACACTTCGTCTCGAGTCGAGTGAAGAGTTGATCTCGTTGCATCTTTGTTTTCTTTATCAACTCACATTACGAGTATTGTAAGTAGAATCTTGTGCTTGTTTACAATCTTAAAAAGCTTGTGGTGTTGCTACGATGATTCTCATTGGATTAATTTCATAATGGTGGTTGCTAAACTTTTAATGAATTTTTTATGTTGGTTATTAGACGTCATTTTTTATTTCGAGCAAGACAGTGAAATCGAACTTTATTATAATTTAGTTACCCTGTTTATGTTCATCAACAGATTCTTAAAAATCTACATAGGATACTCTCAAAACCTTTTAATTTCATAAAACTCTGATGAAATTGCCATAAGCAAATTGAGAAATCAAGAAAGTCGGGATCCTTGATTTTAGTCCAGTTAAGTTTTCCTATCGTTGTTCTTCGCAAAACCCACAAAAATTGAAAAGGGCAGAGTGAAAAAGCAAAATATACCGAAGTGTGAATGAATGTTTGCTCTTATTTCAAAGTAAGTCGAGAGAATATTTAGACATAAGTCGTAACCAGATATCAAACGTATTTTTTTTAATTAATAAAAGATTGAGAATAAGAATGCATTTAAAAAAAAAAAAGAAAAAAAAAGAGGTAAATATACAAGGACAACAATAAGTAAAGATTAAGGTTAATGCAATTAAAAAATTTGTACACCAGAAGAAACTTCAGTGAAAACATAAGCACCCAAAGTGAGAGTCCGATGAGACCGCTACTAATTACTGAATAGAGTGGTGGCAACGAGCCGAGCTCGAGCCGGGAAAAAAAGGCTCAAGCCGAGCCCAATCAAAAAAAATGAAGTTCGGCCCGAGCCTTAGCGAGCCGAGCCCGAACCGAGTCGGCTCGGATTTTATTTTATTTTTATGTAAAATCTACATTTTTTACTTAAAAATTTTAAAATTTGTACAGTTTTTACATGTTATAAATTAAATAAAAAAACTCGAGTTTGGCTTGACCTTTTTGTGCCGAGCTTTTTTGGGCCCGAGCCGAGCCGAGCCTGAAAAAAAAAAATGAGGCTTGGCTCGAGCCTCGGCTCGTTGTAACCGAGCCCGAGCTAGGCCCGGCTCGAACTTTTTTCGAGCCGAGTCGAGCCCGAGCCGTCCGAGCTGGCGAGCTTTTTTGCTATCCCTATCTTTTCATGTCCACAATGTGCAATAAATTTCCCTCATTTTGAAATTCTCGTCTGTTTTACACGATTTTTGAAAAGTTAAAAATTACTTTTAAAATTAATAATTTATTTTTAAGTATGTTTAGATAATTTTTTAAAGAGTAATGCTATTTAGCACTACTAATATTTAATATCGATTTATATGGTACATTTGTGACATTAAATTATATGTTTAATTGAATACAATGATTTATGACTTAAGTAATAGATTTATAATATGCTTACACCTGGATTGATACTTAAATGTTAGATAGTATTATGGGAAAATGTGATATTTAAGAGATTAGGTATGATTTATTTCAAAACTAAAAAATAATGTATAAAACTTCAAAGATAGATATTGATTAAATTTTTATTTATGAAATAATTAATTCAAAATATATTTTATTAATTAAATATATTAATATCACAATTTCATACGATTGAACACAAATTATCAAATTAATTGGTCACAAATTATTTCTCAATTACAAATCAAAAATTTTGTAAGTCACAAATTATTTTCCTGTCATAAAATAAATTTTTTATAAGTCACAATTTATTTATCGGTCACGAATCAAAAAATTTATTTGTCGGCCACAAATCATAATTTTATAAGTTATGACTTAGATTTCTAGTTTACATGTTATATATCAATCACAAAATATCTAATTTATTGGTCACAATTTCAAAATTCATTGATAGCGTATAATTTATTGGTCACAATTTCAAAATTCATTGATATCGTATTATTTATTGATCACAAATTAATCAATTAATTAGTAATAAACATCCCCACCACAATCGCAGCCGCCGCCACTTATACGTCACCGAACAGAAAATTTGGGGAAAAAAAAGAACAACCGCACACCATGACCACTACACCATCAACAATTATAGGTCGCCGAATAGAAATTTCAAGAAAAAGAAAACAATAGCCTCTCATCAACACCACCGCACTGCCTAGCACATCCACAACAACCAACAAAGCCACTCACAATAGATCTATTCAAAAAAACCACTAACCAAAAAACCATCCATAGTAGATCGGATAAAAAAAACTCCCAAAAAGAACCTAGACGACTTTGTTGTTTTGGACAACGGCAGTGATGCCTCACTGCGCCCAATGGTGTTGTCTGCAACGAGGCACCTTTGCGTTCAGCTAGAATTCGAGGTGACATTGAGTAGCCTTAGGGGTGGGGTAGGCAGAGAGAGTGAGAAGAGACAAATAGGGGTAGGGGGTAGAGTTTGGTGAAATTCAGTTAAGGTGGAGGTGGAATGGAGTGGGGTGAATTAATTCAATTTTGCAATATTATTATTAGTATTTTAAAAGATGAATTATTGTCTGAATTTTGAACCAAAAAAACTTTGAAATCTTATTTTTGAATTGGAAAGTTAAAAAAACAAAACATGCGGGTGGGTGTAATTTAGTGTTATTCTATTCTGAAATTACTTTGATTAAAAGTAGGGTGTAAGCGGTCCGATTTTATCAATTTTTGATAAATTTCCAAACCAAACAGTTTAGAGAAAAACTCAAACCTAAACCAAACCGTTTTGAACGTTTTGAAAAAAATCAAACCTAAACCTAACGGTTTGTCCGATTTTAAACCGTTGATTTCACCGTATATTTTTTTGTTTGTCTACTTTTATGACATTAATTCATTGAATTCAATATATATTTATATCTTACTNACTTTTATGACATTAATTCATTGAATTCAATATATATTTATATCTTACTAGCAATAAATTTAAAATAAACTAAATATATATATATATTACAAATTTAAATACCAACTAAATCAAAGTGAAATCACAATAAACTAAAATATAGTTTGTTTTTGCCATTTTAGGTTAAGATATTACGATAACGTTATAATACAAGTCTACTAAACTAAATATAAAGCTCAAAAAATATAATGATATTCAACAAGACCTTGTGTCATCATATCTGAAAAACAAAACTACTATTAGACAAAGAGAATAACCAACCATAATAATAAATCAATTGTTTATAATATCTAAACATAACAATTACACAAGCTTACCGTTGTATATTGTTACGAATTCAGTTTCTCACATATACTTAAACAT
>CAIGRO010227913.1:0-11976 GCA_903798355.1 Fraxinus baroniana | reverse complement strand
TTTGACGTCTTGCTTCCCTCATATTTTTGGAGACATTTTTTATTATTTGTCGCAAATTCTCACATTACACGACAACTTTTTATGTCGCCAAAGGTTTTTTGGTACTTATTTTTCTCATCACAAATTTCACGACAAACTCAAAAAATGTGTCGCATTAAGTCACTTATTGCAACAACTTTTTGTATATTGCGAAAAATCTTGTCGCGAAATCACAGTTTTGTTGTAGTGTTAATTACTGGTCTTTGCAAACTTGACTTCATGTTATATAAATTTTTTTGCTAGTTTAATTTATTTTCTTTCGTGTTTAGTTCTAGTGCATAGTTATGGTCCTACAGAATATGTGATAATAAGTCGTTATTAAAAATTGATGGATAAAATGTACATTTGACCAACATAAAAAATTAGCTTTGCCAACATACACTTGAGATGAACTTTAAGAAGCTAGAAAGAACTAGATGTATCTATTAATATATTTTGTTGCATTTACATTTTTTTTCACTAGTAAATTATTATTATTTTTTTTAAAACTTGGAGACTTGGATCTTGATTATTCATCTACTGAGTTGTTAGTTGCGTTCTTTGAATTTTTCGTAAACAGATAAAGACATCAAGATGGCAAAGTGGGCATATTTCTTCAAGTGCTGCAATCCTAAAGCAAGCACGCAAAGATTGGTATACGTATATATTTATCTATGATTTGACATGCTTTAGCCTGTACTTGCATATGTACTTTTGGTTGAGTATAAAAAAAATGTTTAGATGATTTATTTAGTTAGAAAGTAACATTAAGCCACGAAGACTCGTTGTGTCTAGAGTTAGGTAAAAATAGTTTATATCAATACTAAAGTACGATTGTCATCAGCACTAAAAAATGTTTATATTAGTACAAAATTTTTCTAAGATCTACCTAAAATGATATGGACTTACTCCCTATCAACTTTGTAAGAGCTCACTCTAAAGCTATTGCTGGGAGAAAACTCCAAGTGAATATGAAGCGCATGAATACAAATTATGCCTTGGAGTGAAAGATGATATCAAAACCGCTTTGTCTACAAACATTGAAGCTATAAGTACTATGAATCTCATGGAGAGTTCAATCCTCACACAAGATGAATGTTGGCAACATGTTTAACACAAGCAAGTCAGACAGGATACAGTTTTTCTAGTGGCGGACACGTGAGTAACGCGTAAGTTATTGTCCTTGAGAGGGGAACAACAACTGATGACAGCTATTAATTAATACCCCGTAGGTTGAGGAGCAAAAGGAGGAATCCATCCGTGGGATTTGTGTCTGATTAGCTCGTGGGTAAGAAAATAGCTAAGCAAGGCAATGATGAGTAGCTAGTCACAGGGGATGACCAACCACATTGGGACTGAAACATAGAACAAAGTCTTATGGGAGATAGCAGAAGGGAATAAACATAGGCTAACTCCATGCTTGCAGTCGCTATAAGACACAGGGTGCAAACGGTATGTTAAAAATGAAGAATAAATTATGTAGTTAAGAATTTTAATAATGTTCGTGTATTTCTCTTAAAAATTTAAATCCTCGCACGTTAAGGAAACATTATTTTTTTTTTATTATTATGAAAGTACTCTTTTACGGTGCATGTATAATGATTCCAAAAGTAAAATTTGGACAGTTACAGATATAGTTGCCTTGGTTATGATGTACATAGTTCGTGCACATTTTGTGCATGATTTAGTTACGACTAGTTTGTGAATATTTGTCTAATTATGTGCTTTGCTTAATTTTTTTATATTTAAATGTAAATTAGAGGAAATGCTATAAGAAACTTTAAAAATATGAAAATCAAACTAAAGAAAGACAGTACAAGATCTCCACATTTTTACATAAATAAGTAATTGCATACATGTAAATCATTTATTGTTAACAATTACTATATTTTATAGCGTTGTTTCCTTTACAATCTGGCCTGTCTTAACTATGATCAACTTCCGGTCTTTAAAGAACTTCAATTGTCTAGATGATTTTGCCTGAAAAACAACATATAAAGATGCTTACTAAATTATTTCTACTACTACTACTACTACTACAGAGCTGACTTGAGAAACTAAATTTTTTGAAGTAAAAGAGCGAGTTGTTTAATTTAACCAAATTTACATAATAGAATTTGGAAAATATATAAGAAGCATTTAAAGGAATTAAATTTGAGCACGTCGCATCACTTAAATTGGGGATTAAAAATAAATTTAGAGTGAAAAAAAATAATGAAATGAAACTCAATTCACACGTCATCATTTAACCATCCTACTTGAGCCTTTCAGGTGGCTGTGGGTGAAATTAGTAGAGAAATAAAATTAAATTAAATCGGACCCAATTCCACATGTCATCATTTTAATGGATGGTACATGTAAACGTACGGACCATCCTACTTATGCCTTTTTCGTAGACATGAGTTAAATTTGGAAAGAAATAAAATAAAGAATGAGACCCAATCACTATGCATACACGTACAGGACCATCCTATTATTTAAGTTGTTCGAATGGCCATAGGTGAAATTAATCCATTTTCTTATGCAGTGATATTTTTTGCGGGCGTTCAGCCTCAGAGAAGCCCGGGCTTTCACAGGGACTGTCACCTTTTCTCTCAACAGATGGCAGAAAAGGTACCCAAAAACCACTTTCTTTCTAATTGTACCTGTGATAAGAATTGATTATTGTTTTAGTATAATTTAAATCTATCGTGGTGGAAATTGGAGATCTTTGATCATTGAAATATCTGTTTCCATTTATTGAAATAATGATCTTTTTAGATTATTTCATACCATCATTTTTCAGATGGATAATCTGGTTTTTGACAATTCCTATGATTTTCTTATTTTAGCTATAAAAAAGGCTTCAGTTGTCACTTGATCTCTGGAATATTTCGTTAGTATGGTGAGTTTTTTTTTGGTCTCTCATGAGTTATTAATTCACATTTATACAAATTAAGCATTACCATTATTCGTAACAAGTGGTTCGTGGGCTCAAATTTATTTTTTTTTTAAAATGAGTTGTCTGCATAGAAACTGTGAAACCATTTTTGATTGATCTCTATCTCCTCGATTTTAGTTTTAGTATATCATTTAAGATAAAGTAGATTTGTCCCAATTAGCTCACGGTTACAAACTTTTTAGATAAGAGTTTCAGGCTATAGAAGTCTTTTGTTATACATCACGACGGATGGCATGTGTTGATTATTGGGCACCAATAACCAATTTCCCAGCTCAGTCAATCCAAATCGACACCACAAACAACCAACCAAATCCTCCCTTTCTTCACTGCCCACAAAGGGCAATGGGTAATGAATATTATAGGATAATCAGCCACAAAGGCTAAGAGAAAGGAAGAAGATGATGGCACAAAGCCAAAGAGAGAGCACAAAGCAATCAACACTCTCTTCTCTCCTTTTTCACACGGCTGCCCAAACTTCACCCACCAACTAACAACAGCAATGAGGCACACATATATAAAAGTTGGATATAGGCTTTTATGCTTGGACGCAATAGGAAATAATAAGGCCCAAAAGGTACCAAGTAAATGGGTTATCAACCAACAAGCCATCCAAGGTAATGGGTCGGGCCATGAGCAACACCAAACAAATTAGGCTACTTCAAATGGTCCACTTAGGGTGTCGGGATGGTTCAAGTAACTGGGTTATCAACCAACAAGCCATCCAAGGTAATGGGTCGGGCCATGAGCAACCCTAATGAAATTAGGCTACTTCAAATGACCCCAAATAGATTGTAGGAATGGTTTGTTCGATTGTGGTGTCGACATTTCATTTCACTTATCGGCCGAGACCTAACAAAATTGGTTTACTAACTTCGCCCGAATTTATTGGGTATCAATAAACCCAACAGCATGTTAAGGGATAAATCTCACATCTCACATCGAATAGAAATGAAAATATAGATCACCATATAAGGATTTGGACAACAGCTTTTAAAAAATTTTACCTTTTAAGATAGAACCCCAAGTCTTCATATTATATCATAGCCCATTAAGTCTTATAGTATACTGGCATCAGTTTTTCTCCTTTATGTTCTATTTTTTGAATTTGCAATGCACGTAATCAGCACGAACAAGGTACAATATGCTGCAAGTACTGTTTGATATTGTTATACGTATCGAATTGCAGCCTGGTAGATCTTCTATATGATTCCATAGATGGAAATATTAAATTAGCATTAAAAGGTCAAATGAATGCGTCATGCATATGCTACATCACTCAACCGCTTTGAAAGAAATTGTATACCTTAATTATTTCAAAAAACGACAAAGCTCATGAAAACAAGGTGAGGAAAGAACCTGAGAAACAAGACATGTTAAGGAAGGGGAAGATAAAATAAGGAAAGAAATTTAGTGGCATGATCGTGTAAGACAGAAGGAAGACAGAACTAATGGAGCTTCTAGAACTGATGGAGCTAGTTAGCTGCTTCAAGCATTACCTTCCAATGTTTCTCTTGATTTCCAGTGCAATGCAAAAGGTGTATACTTCCACATCACTCAGGTTTTACAAAACATACTTTCCACAATCTCAAACGTAATATAAACATTTATTCTTATAAATGTTTTCTTTCAAATGCCTTTATATCCAAAGAATAAAACTCTCTTTTTGTATCGATCCCGAAGTTATTTAGAAAAGTACTCAAATTAAACTAAAATGTATAGACCTAATGTCACTCACATTCCATGTTTTAGGGCACCAAGAAATCATTATCTTAAAAAAACTGGACAGGGTATAATTAAGATGTACACAAGAAGTAATCCTGTGAAAACAAAATGCTAATAATTTTCAAAACGCAAAAAAGGACCAAAAATATGTATCGACGCAAAGTCCTGAAGATACTACGAAAGATTTCAAAATTATTTTATAATCATACTCTAAGACGCTTGTGGAATGTCAATCTCACTAATAAAGCAAGTATTTTATCATTCTTTCATGTTAATCATGAAATAAATGGACTGGCAGAGCTGAAACTTGTGTCCCAAGGATATCGACCTACCTGTAGAAAGTTCCTTGCCTGAAAATGAGTTTCCCAAGGATAGCTTCCTTACTTCATAAAATCTATTGTGACAACTGTAATTATAACGAATTTCCTTTGATAGTTTTGGAAAATAAAATCAAGAAGATATAAAAATCATGTTCATTATGTGGTCGAGAATCATATCCACCAGTCCACACCAGGGGTGGACCCAGCACCTGGCGAGCCGAGGCGGCCGCCCGTGCTGGATTTGTCAGAAAAAATTAATTAAGAAATATGAAAATAATCGCGTATACATATGTTATTGTAGAATTACAAACTGAACTGTGCGCAGCACAACGGGAGAAGCGTCTGCCTACCATTCTCAATTCCCGGGTTCGATTCTCTTTAATGGCATTTTCCTTTCAGTTTTTAAACACGTCTATACTCTATACCAAGTAATCTTAATTAATAATTATAGCAGTGATCAAGTAAAACAAGTGTAGCTCCCATGGTAGAAGTGCCATTTTGTGCATTAGAGGTGTGTGTTTCAATTCTATGCTTTTTAATTTTTTTGTTTAATTTTTCAATACAATAAATAATAACTAAATAATTATATATTATAGTTTTTGTTTTCAAAATAATTTCTTTAAAAAAAACTATTGACTCAAATTATTACTCTATGATATATACACTTTTATTGTTAGATTTTATTAATTTTTTTTTTTTTATAAAATTCAAATTTGAACAGTTTAATTTTTTTTTTTTAATATTCTTTTAAAAGTTCGAAAAATACTTTTTCTTTTGGGGTAAAAAATAGCTTTAGTTCTAAAAGTCATTGTTTTCAAAATTTTACATAACTTTCTCAAAAACTCGGAGCTTGTCTTTACCATTTAATTATGTTTTATGTATAAATTATTTCATTTGAGTTCGTAAAAGACTTGAAACTTGGTCATACATTTACGATTGAAAAATGTATTTTTTATTATTATTATTTTAGGTTGTATTGGATTATATTTTCAAATGTATACGAGTTTTTTATGTTTTAATGTATTTATATATTGACTGAATTTTTTTAACATTATTTAATTAAATATTAATAAAAAAATCTTATTATTAAGGTTATGAACGACAGCCGTACCTGACTTAATATTAGGATCCGCCACTGAGGATCATCGATGAACAGATTTTAATAGTGGATGCTGGTATATCTGGCCTCTCTACGGCTTTAGGGCTTCATAGGTACATGAAAATCTGCATGTTTTAGCTAAGCTTAAAAGTTGTACTTTATAAGTGTTTTATTGGTTGAATGACAATTTGGAATTGTACATTGAACAAGAAGTTTTTAAAAAAAAAATTGATAATAAGACAATCTTGCAGCGCTTTCAAAATATGAGACCATGGAGATTCCAATTATCTGAGCGTATAGTTACGAAGTGAAGTTGTATTACTTATTTTTCTTTTGGGTATTTTCATATTATATCATACGTTTTAGTGTATTTATATATTAATCGAACAGTTTTTAATATTATTTAATTAAAAATTAATAATCAATATTGTCATTCATGTCGTTGCGGTTAACAGTCAATGATCGTTGGCCACCCGTACTGAACTTCTGGACTGGATTCGCCCCTGGTCCACACCAAATATGCATCGAGTAATTCATGTTGTTAGTTAAAGAGAAAAAACAGGGAGTACATACATAAGAATCCAATGGTGAGAAACAGATGTGATCCATTTTAATTCCATTCCAAAGCCACAGTTATATACATCTACAAAGCCATCAAAAAATCACGTTTGATAGCTAAATCAATTATATCAAGTTCATATTTTCAGCTGCCGGTTCATTACGGTACCCAGAAGACTTGTTCAAATGTAAAGAAATTAAAGAGTCCAATTACGAATGTAAAGGGAAGGAATATGATCTTTTTCACCGTCAGAAAGGAGGTATAGAAAGAACAAGTACACTGTCTCAGGAGGAAGAGACTAACACTAGATGAAAATATAGATTTCGCCACTATATTTTCCCGGCCAAACAAAAAATCAGGTGAAAACGCTCGTTTATAGACTAAAAAAATACTTAGTCAGCCATATCTTTGCCGACCAGTTTTTTTCTCGACCCACCAAAAATTAGCGAATGAAAACATTATTTACCAACCAAAATAATTATTAGTCAGCCTAGACAACGTGTATTTGCTGACAAGATGAAATGGGTCTGCTCATTTTTGGCAGGGGATATGGGTGCGACAATTAATTGGAACTTTAGACCCAAAATAACATTTAGCTAGGGTAAGAATTTGCTTTGCATTTTCTCCATTTCCAGCCATGACTATCTTATCTCCCATTCCGGTTCTGTCCATACCTCTCCATTTCTGGCTGTCCCTGGTGAGCTTACTTTATCTTAACATTCCTCTCTTTATTTCTATGTATGAACTAAATGATCTCTCTTTGTATCACCAATGGACTTTTTTCCCCTTGGTAAATGAAAAAACAAAGGGACGATTGGGATATTTGTGGCTGGTGGTTGTCGGCTGTGGTTGCAGGTGGGATATTAGGATATTGGGCACGAGTATATATTGGATATTCCCATGTGAAGAAAAATAAAGGTGATAATATAGCAAGCTTATGCTTGCAAGTAATCAGCACAAAACCGATACATTTCTTCCGCGAGTAATATTTGATATTGTTAACATCTTCAAAGTTTACGATTTTTGGAATTTTTATAGCATTCAATGACATGTAACATAATCCACTATTGATCTGATAGTACACTAGGATCAGTTTTCTAATATATGTTCTAATTTTTGAATTTGCAATGCACATAATTAGCACGAACATGGTACAGTATGCTGCAAGTAATTTTTTATATTGTTATAGTACTGAACAGCCAAGGGATATATCCTCGGTCCTCTATATGATTTATAGAAGGAAATATTAAATTAGCATTAAAAGGTCAAATGAATACTTCATAAACATGCTAAATCACTCAACTACTTCGAAAGAAACTGTATACCTTAATTATATCAGAAATAACAAGCTCATGAAAATAGATGCGAAAAAAACTAGAGAAACAAGATACGCTAAGGAAAAATGGGAAGAGAAAAAAGGGAAGAAATAGAGTGACGGGATCATGTAAGACGCAAGGAAGACGGATCTAATAGAGGATGAGCATCTAGAACTGATAGAATTAGCAGCCTCAAGCATTACCTTCAATTGTTTCTTTTGATTATGGCACCAAGCAAAATCTCAAGTCATTCCCAGAAGATTTGTGTCAATTCACTCCAATGAACGTGCAAGTGAAGAAGCTATTTCCAATCTTCGGCCTTGTAACATTGATTATTTTTTCCAATCTTTCTGTCACTACTATTCAAGGACGTTTTTTGTGATGCACCAATTCTTCTAAAACTAACCATAAAATAGGTTGAAGATGTTGTGGGCCTTGAACAAATAATCTGAAGGTGGACATCCTCAAATTGTCAAAGGGGGCATATTTTTGGGGTTTCAACATACATACGCAACATACTATGTTACACCTTACTCATTTATAGTCAAAGTCAAGTAATTCAAATGTCAAAGTCAAAGCCAAATAAGGACTGAAGTTGGATAAATAATTTTCATGGGACTTAATTTTAATTACAATTACTTAAGGGCTATAAATAAAATAAAATAGAAATTCAAGGATTTGGTTTTCTACTATCAGAATGATGGGCGCTAAAAGTCACATTATAAGAAGATAAGGGACTTCCTTTGCAATTTTGTGATAGATATACACTTATTTTTTATTGGACCCATTATTTTCATTTGGAGAATGAAGAAAAACAAGCAGCGAAGCATCGAGAGAAAGAAAGGAAGGAGGAGAAGGAAAGAAGGCAACACTAATGAAATACGGTGTTCAATTTCTTCCTTATAGAGGAAAAATGCTTGAGGCACGTTTGT
This sequence comes from Fraxinus baroniana, assembly GCA_903798355.1. Classification (NCBI taxonomy): domain Eukaryota; kingdom Viridiplantae; phylum Streptophyta; class Magnoliopsida; order Lamiales; family Oleaceae; genus Fraxinus; species Fraxinus baroniana. The sequence goes on along the minus strand of CAIGRO010227913.1, from coordinate 3,069 downwards.
GAAGGGATATAATCTATTGGGGTGAGTGAGTGATATCATACTTGGTAGTTGAATGTGGGGAGGTGATAAGAAGATTGAAATCGGGATCGGTCTAAAATTTGGTGACTGGAAAAATTTAAATATTTTCAAGTATTTATAAATTGATTATACTTTTACGTTACATGGGATTATGTGAATTATTTCAGCTAAATGATTATTATAAAATGATCTCTCACTGTGATATACGTGGAGTTACAAAGATTGTATGTGGATTACTTGTGAATTAGAATTTGAGACATGTTTTATTAACCACAACTAGGGTACCGAGGCATGCGATTGTGTTGGTTGTAAGTGAGACTTCTCTGGTGATTGCAAGGGTGGATACAGAATGTGCCTTCGGTGATCACACGAGGATTGACAACTTAATTTGCTTTTGTTATAAGGTGATTATTGGTACCTCGAATGGGATACTTCCTGGGTGATCATGGGGGTTGTCGGGGGATATATCTCTAGTGGTCACGAGAGGATGATCCACTCGACTATGATATTGTGATTATTAGCACCTCGGGTGGGATACTTATTGGTGATCATGGAGGTAGTTATGGGATGTACCTCTAATGGTCACAAGAGAATAGTCCACTCAACTGTGCTTAAGTGATTATTGATTACTGATATTGATGTTACACAGAACTCTATCTAGTTCCTAGTAGGTGTGTCTATGGCCCAAAATGTTTCGAGTTTACATCGATGATTTTATCATGACTACAAGATGATATTTTCCAGTATTGCGAGAATGATTCATATCTTGATTATTATTATTTGATATTATATTGTGAATTGTTAAGTGATGTAAAGTCATTTTTTGATATGTATAAATGATAAAGTATACTTTTCCACTCGCCAAGCTATCAAATCATATATTTTCCAACGTTTTTCCTTACTAAGTAGTAGTTGAGTTTTAGCAACTTGGGATAGCTTGTTGATTTTGGAGCCACTTCCCCATGACATATTTAGGTCATCGTGTCATTTGAATTGAACAAGAAAATATCAATTTGAGCCCACATTCTTTTGACATATTTAGCTTGTTCATTTTGGAGCCACTGCCCCGTGACATATTTAGGTCATCGTGTCATTTGAATTGAACAAGAAAATATCAATTTGGGCCCACATTCTTTTGACATAAAATCAATTCTTTTTACTATCTAGCATATGATTGGTATGAAGTAAAAGTTAACCTTAGTAGTGGGTCCAGCATCAAGCGGCATCCACCATCGGCGCACGTCATGTTTCGGATTCATTAGGGTCATTCAAGACAGATCATGTCAAATGGTCATTCAGGACAGATCAGAGCGTGATTCAATGATTGTTAAGCTTGAGTAATTCATGATGTCCCAATATTCTAGCATGTATTTTTGTAATTTTATGGTGATCGAATAAGTCTCTAGTCACTAGGATGAAGATGAACCATTTGTTTTGAAGTTTGATTTTCAATTTTGGTAATTTGACATTAGATGCTTTTTTATGTTCAATGATTGTTATAAGTTTATTGCTTTCAATTACTTATCTACATATTGAATTGAATTATGATCTTTTTTTTCTTATTTGAGAGAAAGAATAAATATTTATCATGTAATAACAATAGTTGTAGGGTCAGGTAGGAAGTATATATATTCCGCTACGTCATGATCTAATTGAATGTCAAGTGATCAAATGCATCTTTACGTATTTGCTTCCTTCATAAGATATGGGAGGTTTACACGTGAACATAGGTTTAGTAGTAATCGAGAAAGATTACTAAATAAAATTGATGCATTAATCGTCAATATTAAACAAGTATTGTCATCGTCTTAAATTGTTGTTGAAATTGATTTATAAAGGGAACTAAAGTCCTAGTGAGTTTTTTGTTAATTAAGTCTATTAACTTCTTGTTAGTTGCTCATTAATTTAGTTTTTGTTTCATTTTGGATAATTAGTTATAAAACCAACAAATCATTATTTCTATTCAATTAGAATTAGTATTAATTAAAATTAGATGAAGAACTCGATCTACATAGAAATGATACTTTACTCACTCTATATTAATTGACTACAATGCTCTTTGTTAATTGGCGTTTTAGTGATCAAAAATTTTGGAGCCATTGCCATTGACTTTATTATTTAGTTAGTTTAATTTGAATTTTCAATGCTTTATTTTAGTTTTCCATTTTTATCTTAAAAATTACAATGTTTCTTTTCTCATTTTTAAGACTCTAGTATGAAAATTTCGAGACATGGTAATCTTGCTCCATTTGATCTGGAAATCTAATGAACATTTAGGTTGAGATGAAGAGAACACACAGAATTAGCATACCAAAAAGAGAAGAAGCAATAATGGCGGAAAACGTAGCAAATCCTATTGTCGTTGTGGTTGATGAAAATTAGAGATTCATAGGAGAGTTGATGGCTCCACTAGTTGTTGAGAACTATAAGATCAAAGCTTATCCAACATTCGAGCAAACAAACTGTCATTTTAGAATGTATGTGATCAACAATACATTTTTGGGTAGCGCAAATGTTGGCTTATATTTCAAGTCGTGATTGAAAATTTTCTCATGAAAGTGGGAATATTCAATTTCTCATCAACGACGAAAAATAATTTTTTCGTATCTCGTGAGTAGAAAATGGGGTTTACAAAGATGGTAACTGCACTCAATGTAAGGCCAGTAATATCTCGGCTTGAGCCCCCATGAGTAATCTCTTCGTATAGTCAGCCTATAGACTTTAAATTAAGCACTTGTATCTATCCCTTACTCTTTTATTATGTTATTATATTGCATATAGTTTGATAAGTTTGCATTTAGTTTTTAGACATGTTTCCATTAAGTTTGCATAATTAGTTTTAGGTGTCTAAATTTAGCCGAGAAAAATAAAACGCATTGACTCAAACTCAGGAAGCATGTGGCACTCTTTACTTGGCAAAGGTCTCGACCAAGAGTTGGGATATGTAGGTGGTGAAGTGTGGATAGCATCATGTCTCAAAAGTGACCTGATATTACTACCTTCTATAGTATGACTCGTAGACCCTGTTGTTAGAATTTGATGCCATTTATG
>CAIGRO010227882.1:0-15132 GCA_903798355.1 Fraxinus baroniana | reverse complement strand
AGAGAGAGAGAGAGAGAGAGAGAGAGAGAGAGAGAGAGAGAGAGAGAGAGACCACAATAACTTCCCAACAACATTCCCCATCTTTCCCCTTGAGTGCAACCAAACTCTTGCAAGATTTTCCACAAGATGGCTGCACTATTAGGGAATTATAACACGGAAGATTTTTCATGGATTGCTCCAACTATCTTCATCATCGTCATCACTTCCAACAAAGGCCTATAATATTTTCCACTTTCATCATTATACAACACAAAACAAGATAACTCTTGCAAGCCTGCTCTATGAGTGTGTGTGTGTGTGTGTGTGTGTGTGTGTGAGAGAGAGAGAGAGAGAGAGAGAGACCTGGCGAATGGCATTTGCTTTCTCCAACATTGCAGCAACTTTAAGATTGGTTTTAGGACCCTGAACGCTAGGCCTATTAGCTACTGCAGGTTTCAGGTTGAACGACTGACAAACAAAGATGATATTTAGTTATCTGCTAAAAATGACAATATGTATATATATAAAAAAAAATACAGAAAATATCCCAGGCTTGTCTAGACTTACCTTGCTACGTATTTGTTCCAAGAGTGAATCTCTTTCATCAACTTTCTGCATCTTAGGCCTAATACGTTCTGTCACTTTCCTCAACTGCAGAATGATTCAGTTTATTAAAAGGATGCACCTCACTAACCTACTCTATTTTTCAACAGCTCAAGGAACGTTGGAATACTTACTTTGATTTTATCATGAGCCACAACAGCATCAATCAGAGGATTTCGATGTCTAGGATGCTTCATTGATCTACTCCCATTTGCAATTCCATCTTCCACAAGTAGCGATGTGTTTTCACCCTCTGAAGATGGCATGACAAGCACAGGCATCGTTGGTAAAAATTCAACTGCTTCAGGCCTTGTAGGGTGTGCCTCCACACTAGAAGAGCTGCTAACAACCTTCTCTTCCTTTGAAATGATTTCTGGGGCCACCTCTTCCTTTGAACTGATTTCTGGGGCCACTTGATACAAAGGTCGGATCAATTCATGTGACGAATTAATGTTATTAGAGAAAGCCGTATCTACAGAAGTTTCCAAGGAGAACGAAGTTAATCTAGACTGTATTACGCTACCCTTTCCCGTAAGGAAACTATCTTGTGGCATTTCTTCATATTGTTCAGGCAACATTGTGGATGAGTTCATCGATTGATTTCCACCAAGCACGAGACAGTTATTTTCGGTACTGCTAGGATGATCAAAATGTGGCACTAGTGATGAGATTGCACCAGAGTGCATTATATTACCAGTAGAATATTCCTGAAAAGAAGGTGAATCATCACGTTTCACAGCTGAAACTGGCAAATTTTGTTTCTGAGCATTCTGGTCAGTAACCATTGGCAATGATGATAAGAATGGACCAACATTATGTTGCTTTACTACTCTCTCTGGAGCAGAAGCATGCTGAAGCTTGCCCATCCTCCAGTGGACGGGAGGAAGAGGTGGCAGTGGAGGCAATTCCTCCAAATTGATCAGATTTGCCTCGGAAAGATGATTAATAGGAGGAACGGTTGAAATTAGTGGATCCTTAGAATATCCAGACATGTTAACATCGTATCTGCCTGGTACTGGAAGCTCCAATAAAGAAGGTTGATTTTGAATGTTTACCGGTAAACATTTAGAAGAAGCATTGCAGGATCCTTCAGGATCATTGTGATCTAAATTTTGCACATGTTTCAACTGTGGTACCTGCAAGTGTTCCTCACCTTTATCTGGAAAATCTTCTTGATAACTTTGATTGGGCAGTAACTTGATCTTTTCTTTTACAATTGTTTCTTCTGCATCATGATGGATATGTAAAGTGGAAGAATCTTCAATATGATTTATGAGATCACCTTGCCGGCATGATTCCTGTTCCATAGCTAAGCCATATTGTTCCATAGCGGACTGAGTTGGGGCAGCATTGATAAGATCTGAAGTGTTTTCAACTTTTAAGTCAAGATAGGAGTTAGGAATGGCGAGTGATAGTTCTGACTTGGGATGATCAGGATCAACGGGGCTGCTGCACAAAACTGAGTCTGTACCTAACATGGCAGCTTCTAGTTGGCCAACTTCCTTTGCTAACCCAGATTGCTTGCAACTGTCTGGCAGACATTTTGTTTCAGTCTCAAATGCATTCTGATCTAAATCCCCAGAAGAAAAAATAGATGCTTCAGGCAACTTGTGATCCACAGATGAGCTGACATCTTCATTACTGTTATTGTCAGTGGCAGCAACATTAGTAGCCATGACTACAGCACCTGATCGATATGCCTCAGAATCCATTTCATCCAACTGTACATGAACCTCATTTAGTGATGTAGGATCCGGAGAGACAGTAATATCAGTAGCATCCTTTCCAATGAAATCAGTGCATGGGTTGATTCCACCCACTTCTACACCATCCTCATCATTATTATTGTCACTGGCAGCAACAGTAGTAGGCGGGACTACAGCACCTGATTGATCTGCCTCAGAATCCATTTCATCTAACTGTACATGAACTTCATTCGGTGATGTAGGATCGGGGGAGAGAGAAATATCAGTAGCATCCTTTTCAATCAAATCAGAGCACAGGTTGATTCCATCCACTTCTAGACCACTTGATGTTGTCAAAGGCTCATCAAGATTTTCCTCACTACAATTTGAACTTTCCACTTCGGCTAAATCAAGAGGGTAAGCATCTTTGCTTATTCTCAAGCCCTGTGACACTAGGGAGTCACAAGATTTGGGATTTTCAGCTACTGGAATTTCAGTCCCTGTTGTCTCTTCAGCAGAAATAACAAAACTGCAAGCACCATGAGGCCCAAAGTCTTTCTGGGGCATATAAAGAGAGTTCTCTTCTGTATGGGGTGAAACCAAATTTGGTGAACAAATCGGATTGTAAACTAAATTGCAAGTGTGATCATCATTCGCACCAACTGTTTGAGCCATATTATCAAATGAATTTTCATCATTTGCCTTCTCAGGAGCAGCCTCCAAAATGCATGATAAATCATTTGAAGCATCAGAAAATACATTCGGATTCTCATCATCCAACTCATCCACAAGGTGTTTTCCTTCGGACACAGTAGGTATGCAACCATCACTATACAGAGAACTAGTATAAGAATGTTCAGATTTACTGTGTTGGTGTAAATTCAGAACATCTGTATCTACTATACATGGGATTGTGTTTTTGGAAGACATCATATATAAATGATCATCTATGTTCTCATGCAGATTTAGATCCTCCTTATCTGAATCATTCCCATTCAGGTATCCGGTAGATGTTCCCAGTGAATTATCTCTAGTATGACGATGAACATCAGAGATCATAGATACAACGGGTACATTCTCACAAATTTCAGCAGATAGTCTTGGTGGGAAACCATCTCCTACCTGCAGTGCTGCAGAAGGGGCACTGGGAATATAAGATATATTTGTAACCATGTTTGTCCCATCATGTTCTGTATGTATTAACTCACCAGTGATTTCAATATAAGTAGAAGACATTTCATCTGACTGACTGAACGCACCTTTTCCAACAACTGATGCTGAATCCAAATGTACTGAAGTGGAGATTGCATCAGTCATAGATGAGCTAGAAATCAGATCCCCAAAGTCTGTGTGGTCAAAGATTTCAGATCTGCCAACACATGTATCATCAGTAAAAACAGGTTTTGAATCCTGGGACATCAAAACGTCTACATGACCAGTTTCCTGGTGGGGTGATCTTTGGACGATATCAGTTTTAGGAATACTAGTAGATGACAAAACTTCAGCAGAAGCATCACTATTTGATGGAGAGTTTTCAGCTGAAATGCTTGGGGTATCAGATAATGAAAAACTAGACATCTCTTTTTTCCCATCGTCAGATAATGCGGAGGTCGCAACTGATTGAGAACCTGAAGAATGAGCTTGAAGCTGCTCTTCGTTTGCATCAGAAATTGACAGCTGCCTTTTGATATTCAAGGAGACCAAATCACTCTTGCCTCTTAGTTCAGAATCTGTATCCATTTCTGAATCCATTGTTGAAGGTGCATCTACGTAATTGTCTCTCTCACTGGCAATATCATCAGATTGGTAACCATCTAAACTGCCTCCTGTTTTGCTTTCTTCATCAACTGATATATCCTTTTCACTAGTCACCCTGTGAAGAGCGAACGAACTGTTATCTGCTTCATAACTAGGATTTGGCATGGACAACTCTGAGATTCTATCATCTGTGGAAATCTCATTTGGCTCATATATGGATGGTTGTAGCATGGGCCCCTCTCTATCTGGAGATGATGGAGGACTTCTCCATCTTCCCACGCTCTCTGTGTCAGGACTCACTGGTCTGTCTTCAAGCACTTTAGGCCCAGTCTCATTAGGTTCATTTGTAGGTAATTTCAGTGGGGATGATCTAACAGAGACTTCATGAACCACTTTGTGTTCTGGGGAAGAGGTATTCAACAGCTTCTCCATGTAGCTCTTCCCAGTTTTCAAGTTAAACGGAAATCCATTCAGCTTCCTTTTCAATTTCACTCGACGCGCAGGATTACTAATACCATTCCCAACATGCTCCTCAAGAAACAATTGATGGAGTCTGTACAAGTTGATGCTCATCGTAAAGCAGATCCCATTTTATGAATTATAATAATAAGAAAAAAGAGGAGCACTGAAAATAAAGAATAGTTAAGTCTTACTTGGCATGTGCTGTCGGTAAAACAACCTCAGGGGTTTCTCCATTCCTCCAGCGTGGCCCTTTCTTCTGCTAGACATGTACACAAGAAACATACATGAATACAGGAGAAAATAAATGGACAACTTGGGAAGTTATGCAGAGAGTACGAGAAAACTGATGGCTGTTCTCATGAAAAACTCCAAAATTAAGAAAGAAAAAAGCAGTTTGTAAAATATAGAAGTGGGATAGGTTTCCATACATTATGTAGCATGCTCATTGCCTGGTTATAAGTTCTAAATGGTGGTTCCCTATGAATTCAAGTTACGAATAAAGGCCAAATCATATGATTTTCCACCATTCAGGTATTGCAGGCATAAAGTTGATGATATGAAATGTTATTTACTAAACAGCCCAAATCAATATTACCAAAAGAAAAGTCGCTACAGACTAAGAAATTCTGAACTTGAAATAGAGGCTAATATAAAACCTTGATCCAAGGATCTCTGCAGATTATTTCGTTCAAATTTTACCAACAAAACCATATCTGTTAAATTACAGCAGTTATTGGTATTTAACAGGAACTGCATCCTCATTGCTGAGATGAATAGATAGTATATATTCCTAAGATTTGAAGTGTATCAATGTAGATGACAGTTTCCAGATAGGAAATTAATGGTCTGGAAGAGGTTAATTAAACTTCAAGGATGCTGGGTAAAATATAACCTTCAAAGATTGGTCTACGAGGCACTCATGTCAGATCATGACTCAATATCTCAAACAATGTAAACTTTACTGCAATGTCTCCAATTATGCGGCTTTGCCTAATCAATTAGATCAGAAAGGAATTCTTCACATAGCTTTTTCTTTTTTAATCTAGAAAGCTTTGTCTCGGTAGGACAACCAGATATAAACAAATAACATCACCACAAAAGACACATATCTAAGTAGAGGGGAAAAACCTGCTCAAAGTATAAATTGATTATACTTGGTGCTGAAAGCTGCAATAGCCAAAGAATTACCTTAGCTTTGCGGGTTTTCTTTTCCCTCAGAACATCTGTGCTTGTCATGCCTGATCCAGCACCAGCAACATCAAACCTGTCATAAATCATGAAATTCAGAATTTTAAATTTATATGCAGGTATCAGTAACTGTTAAGAGACACCATTTCAGTACTGCTGGATACTAATTGTATAGGCATAGGATCATACTTGTCTAGGAGGAACAAGCGAGGTGGGCCCCTGCATTCTTCATATGAATCCATTATAAATCGAGGTAAATCTCCCTGTGTGATTAGATTCTGGTCCATCTTTTGATTAGGATGCCAATCAACACCTGCGATATAATTAATCAGCCAATATTACTGACAATTAACAGAACAATGTAATTTGCCACAAGTTCAGCACAAAACAAACAAAGGATAATTATTTAAAATATTTCAGAACAAAAACAATGAGAAGAGGCTTTGGAACACGTTCAACAGAAAAATAAATCAAGAGAGTTCTAACCAGAATTATAGAAGAATGAAGAATGATTGGTCTGGGAGAGAAATGCCTTCTCGATCAAAGGAACATCAGCCTCAAGCTGTTGGACGCGAACCATTAAGCCATGGCCTCTGGCAGCAGTCACCATCACTTCTTCATGAAGATCACGGAACATTTCAGCAGCAAACCTTCAGCAGTCACAAGAGACAAGCAATTAAGAGAAGATTGACTCTCAGGCTAATTTGGAAAAGTATTTTATTGCTGCTTATTGTAAAATTATCCCTTTGGTTAAGAGAGAAAAAAAATAAAAAATAAAAAATTACAAGATCAGATGGGACTACTGAGAGAACCATCTAGCCAGAAGCAATTCAACGGTCACACTCTTCCAAACAACCCATAAAAGCTAGTTCCCTGAAGAATACCAATTTTTCCTTCTTAACAAACAAAATACCTTGATAAAATTTTGTTTGATTCTTAATGAACAACAGAAGTTATAGCAGGTATGCATCAGGCTAGCTAGAAAATAAGAGAAAAGAAGAGATTGGAAAGAACGTCAACCGCGAAATCAACCTCTTAAAATCTATGTTAAAATTTTCTTGTATGGTCAGGTAAACATTTCGAACACCTCTCATTTCAAACAACCTGAAAATTAAGCTAGACCACAAGGACAGAATCCTTGACCAGCATTAACTTAGAAACCAGATTCACCATATTGCATTGATATTTGCGACATACACTAAAAAAGATAATTAGTTACAGTAACATAATACAGAAAAAAGTTGAAAATTTGCATCTCACGAGTGTTGATAAGAAATCAAGATATAGGTGCCAACAAAATGCAATAATGTATTCCGGTGAAAGTTGGATCAATCTAATTTCACAAATTCTATGCAGACAATGATTATGCACTAAATGAGATCCCAGTCTTCCCTGTCCATACAATATCTAGCAGATAAATAATACAAGTGGTTCTTAAAGCCCCAGAGAGCGCTTAATTAATGTAGTTCTCTATTTCACAATTTTCATATCACAAGGCTTATTATTGTAGCAAAGACAAAGGTGTTCCTGCTATCATTCGTGTGCATTAGTAATCAATCAAAAGATTTTAGTCAATTCCAAGACACCAGAAAAAGGGGGGGAAAAAAAAAAAGACGACTCCTGTTTAAGCTAATATTCCAAGCCCAGTAAAATATACAAAATCAGTTGCAATCACACTTTTCCAGAATTGAGAGACATCTAAATCCGAATAAAATAGATCTCAATCCCACACTTCTCAACAAGAAAAGCAGCTCAACGAACAAAATCACAATAAATTACCACAAGAAAGCCTGATTCCACACATTTCATCAGCAATTACCACAATTCAAAACAAAACAACCATAAAACATAATTACAATAAAAATTAGAAAATTAAAACACTAAAAAAGAAGAACTCACTCAGCAAGGTCACCGAGCTGGCGGAGAACGCCAACTAGGCCAGCCATGGCAACGCCTTCGAGCAGAGCCTCAGGATCATCCTTATCAGCGGCTCTGTACAGCTCCGGATCAGCCAAGCTGTACTCATTCCTTATCTCATACCTACTAATCGGCATTTTTCCTCTCTCCTCTTTTTCAAAACCCTAGTTCAATTTCAATTTCTCCTCAATTAAATTCTCAAATTCACCACCTTCAACCACCTCCACGTAAAATTGCCGTATACATAGATATTATACAAATCTATAAAGAGATTTTTCCTGTCTCGTCTAAATTTGGAGAATGTACAGAGAAAGGAGCCCGGGAGGGGAAGACTTGAAGACTCGGTGAGAGTGTTGACTGTTATAAATACATGTCAGACAATAATTTCTTTTGTTTTTCTTGTGGATTTTCGCTTAGATGGAATTGGAATGAACGAAACGAAAAGGGCGGATTCGGGCACGGGCAGCTAAAATTACGCCGCGGAAACGTAGGTCACGGGCATCCTGCGTATCGGATTATAGTCGTGTATTTTTATTTTTTTTTACTTCAAAAATAACGTACAATTGCAACAAAAACAATTTTACTTGGAGAAAAACAAAGGTACATTTAACCTGAAAATTAATAATTACAATTAGGTAACAATTTTTAGTACATATCGAAATTGCAACCTTTATCAATTGCATTACTTTCTTATTTTGGTACGTAAAAGGATAAAAAGAACAGAAATAATGACTAGAAATGGGAGTGAATAAAAGAATCGGAACTAATCCAATAAAATCAAAATGAACGATTTGATTCGATTAAACTTGATTCCTAGAATCAAGAATCGATTATAACCTAACTATACATTTTAATAACTTTTGTTTATTTGGTGAATGGTTTTTATTAGACAATATTTTTTTTATGAAAATGAAACTTTTCTTTCGCATTGAGTAAGGTTTATTATTTTGATTTTAGATGTGAGTTTTTACTTTTGACGATAGAAGTTTATATAATCAGACCAATCAAAATTGTTCGATTCGATTCCATAATTATCGATGAAATCATTGGTTCTCGGTTTGGTCTCCATTCTCTTCAAAATCGAACATTGAGCAGTTGTAATTTGTAATTTTTTTTTATGTAGCAATTAAGTTCACAATGAACAATTGTGTCCTTATATTAGATGAAAGAGGATTTTCTTATTACAAAGTGGATTTTGTTTTGGATTATTAACATAAAAATAAAATCGAAGAAGATCTTATCTTTTATTTTCTTTTCTTTTCTCCCCTCAAATATATGAAGTGTTCAGGATTTCTCTGCTTCTACAGAGGCATAGCTCCGAGAATTTCAGCATCTGATTGATTTTATTTTTTTTTCTTGTCATTATCGAATAAAAAATTGTCAATCTATTCTGACATCATTTTTCTTTACACATACGGGGGTTAGAGTGTTCGTATATTGTCATATTCAATATTAATGTGGTTGGCCAGACTGCTGGTGGACCCCAATAGATTTGGACCGGTCATCAATTTTAGGTTTCATATGTCATGATCTCCATAAGAAGACCATATTATAATCCGTGAAAAAAACAAAAAAAAAAAATCCAAATTATGTTTTCGTGGGCCCTTTATATGTGGGTGTCACATATTTCCTAACAAATCTACTTTTTAATTTAAGGTTAAGTACGTAAGTATTGAATTTTAAGTACCATAAGAATGTTACATCAAGGTAGTTTTAGTTATAATTAACTTTAAAAAATGTAATATATATATATGTAATAAATATAACAAAATTCTTCTCATGTATGAATTTCATGTTATTAATTCTTAATTAATTAGCATTCACATTGATCCAGACTCGATGAATATTGATTTGATTAATCTTAATCTCTAAAAATTTAGAGTTATTATAGATGGATTTATTTATATTCATGTATTTAAAAATTTTAATGAGTGTCTAAATTCATGTATTAACAATTAATTTTTATATACCAAATGTAATATAAAAATATTACTCATTCGTAGTATTTCATCATGACAAAAAATTTGAATCATAAAAGTTGAGTTTTGAAAGTACGATTTTCTTTTTTTAAATTTAGATCCTAAATTTTATTTTCTTTAATTCGTTTAAGACTCGTCAAATCATCCTAATAAATTGATATCAAATTTTACTTTTACAGTATTTATAAAGTATTTCAAAATAACGTGCAATCTACGTTTAATTTTGACCAATAGTAAGAAAGGGAGGAATCCGCCACCAATACATTTTGTCCTTTGGGATATTGTAAAGCTTTTTGACATTAATGGATACTTTAGACTTTAGAGAATCTTTTTTATTTTTTTATTTATTTTTAAGCCTCGTAACTTTAACGTTTTGTCCGGAAAACTTTATTTCTATAGCAAGTTTCTAACTTAAATCATTTTGAAAATGATATCCATATTTTTCTTGTCATCTTCATCCTTACTTCCAAGGAGCTTAGGGCTCTAGGCTAAGTGCTTTCACTTCATACCGATATATATTCATTCTCGTTACAAGAAGATATGAAAAATGGGATTGGACCAGGACATGTCAGGAAAGAAAGTGGCTCTGTGTTCCCGAGATAGAGCATGGAAGATGTTCAAAATGAACCTTTTTATCGATACGACTCTCTGAAACTGTTATTCGATAGGTAAAAGGAAAGTACTTCAAGTCGAGAAGAGAGTAGTGTCAAAGCACGAAAAAAAGATTAAAATATGTCTCATTTCTACTTTCGAGCTTGGTCGATTTTAACCAAATTCTTCAAGATAAAATAAATAATTGATAATGACATCAATGACTTTTAAATCTTGATATGGGTATATAATCATGTAATCTTTGCTTTAAAGATTAGATCCATTGGGTGCAAAGTTTTCTACACGGAGAAGTTTCATCCAAAGCCGTTCCCATTTACCAACCAAACCCCAACTTCCACCACTAATTTATATGCCATCCCCATCACTAATACTAGAACTCTTGTTTTTTTATTTCATAAAACTTAACTGCAATTTAAGCAATTATTATTATTGGTAATTCCAATATTATTCTTAATAATTAATTGAAACAGAATTCTTTCTTTTAATTCAAGAAATACTAAGAGGTTGTTTTCTTTGCCGTTTTCTATTTTCGATTTTCCAAAATAGTGAAAACGCGTTCTCTTTTCTATTTTCGAAAATGCATTTTTGAAAACAAGTTTAAAATGTACAAAGAAAACTCTGTTTTCAGTTATAATTTGGCCAAAATTTTCAATTTTGGGTTTTTGAAAATAATTTTTCAAAATGAAAAAAAAAAAACACATTTTCAATAATTTCAAAATGAACACCCAAAACAAAAACTCAAAATAATTTCAAAACTTAAAACAGAAAACTGAAACACGAAGAGATTGTGTTCGTTTTATTTTGAGATGTGTTTGGTAACCGAGCATCGAAGCATGCACTGTCTTTAGTTGACAGGCAGCAAATTGCACTAGCAAAGGGACCAGAAGTGCTCAAGTAAATAAAGACTTTCAAAAAATAACATGAAATGAACTCTTTTTAAATGGTAAAAATTGTGTCCTTGTCCTATAGCTGGGACTAGAACTCGCACTCATCAAATTTTGTGTGATCAATTCTAGAGGAGGTTTAACCCCCGTTTGATCCACATTATTTTTTTCATTCTCATTTTTTCTACTCATTTTCAACTACACATTCTTTAATAAAATAATATTTTCCATCGCATCAATAACTTTTCCTTCTTTTTCAACCACACATTCTTTATCACATCACTTCAAAAAAATACATTCTCTTATTTTAATATGCACCAAACACTAAATAAAATTTGAAGAAATTCTATTTCTCAACCAAGTCATTGATGAATCTTGGTATACATGTTTTATCTAAACAAGATTAGTGTTAGAGTACGCTGACTCGAATTCTATTTGGCCCGCTGTGAAAAGCTCACGGAACGACATATGTGGTGAAACTAAAATTATGATAATTTTTGGAAGTATGTGGTAGGAGAGGGATCGGGGTAGCTTCTAAAACACTTATCCATATATTGTATTCATATTTGATATAGTGGATTTCTTCTTTCCTACTCATATTTTTTTCCATCTAAGATTTCTATGTAAATCTGTGTATTTTTGTTCTTATTTTCCGCTTTAATGTAATAACTTGTAAGTTGACTCTCCTCTTACGTTGCAAGCAAAACTAGCATGGAATATTTTCTTTTGTAAGTGAAATTTCTCGCTAGTGAATTAAAAGATCACGTGAATTGACTTGGGCTTGAAATGTGGTGGTTCTCACTTCTGCACGCTCAAGGAAAGTTGTATTTATAGTATATTATCTTCTTATTAAAATGGAAGAAAAGTCTCATCAAAGTGAGAGTAGGGCTTTATCGGCAAAATGAGTCTTACGAGGATCGTCATATAGGTCGGATCAGGCTTATATTCGAGACACAATTGTTCATAGACATTTTTATCATTTTCACTATAAAGTATTACTACTGTTCACCAAGAGCAGACCGAGGGTGACCTAGGGGGTCACGTGACACCTGGATTTTAATTTTTAGTTTTTTTTATGAAAAAATCGAAATTCAAGCCCCAATTCACTCATTTCATTCCCACTTCCTTCCCCCATTCCCCTCGAAGTCTCTCTCTATCTCCCACTTCCTTTCTTCCCTCGGCTGCATCTCTCTCTCTCTCCCACCTCCACTTTACCATCTCCAATTCTCCATTCTCCAAGCCAAAGCCGTCGAATCGCCATCTCCATTCTCTAAGTCAGAGTCACCAGTCTACAATGTGGTTTGTGCATCTATACTGTACGTCTACAAAGTATCGAAGTCGCCCATCTGCGATTTGTCATCTCTCTAACTTTCAGCCACTACCGTCTTTGAGATATTACATTCTTGATACCATTTCGAAGTATTCACGGTCTAGTTTTCTACGTTGTTAATGGTATATGAAACGATCAATCGTAACAAATGTTATGACTTGTCAAAGTAGACCGTTCAAAATTAATATTTTAAAAATTTTGATAATATGCTAACTTTAAAAATTCTTTGACAATCGTACACTAATCGAATCTACAAATTATTTATGTTATCTCAAAACTTATTTCGAGAACTACATTATAGTCATATCGAATAGTCCAAACAAATATCGAAAATAATTAAAAATGCGTTAAACATGAGTTTTATGGAAATGCATCTAACTCGCATTTCACTACATATTAAAATAGACAAAGTGAAGGCGGACACGTGTCGCCATTTTCAATCGTCGTAAAAAAATCCCCCTTTTTTTAGTTCCTTGAAATTCGTCAAAATTTTTCACACAGCCATTCTTGCTTCTCCATTTTCTCACGCAACCTCCCACTCTTCATCCATTTTCCCACGCAACCTCACGTTGCAAACTTCTCCTTCCTTTCTATTTGCAAGGCTAATACTGTCAAAAATAGATTTTTTGCTCCTAGAAGAATTTGGCAACCTCGTGTAGTTAGAATACACCTCAGGTTTGGATTATATTTTTCCCCTTTCTTTGTGTCATTATATAGACATTCATNTGCAAACTTCTCCTTCCTTTCTATTTGCAAGGCTAATACTGTCAAAAATAGATTTTTTGCTCCTAGAAGAATTTGGCAACCTCGTGTAGTTAGAATACACCTCAGGTTTGGATTATATTTTTCCCCTTTCTTTGTGTCATTATATAGCCATTCATTTATATTAATTCTTCTTCGAATCCTCTAAAGTTTTAACCTGTCTCAGCCTCTTCGTCTTCTTCGCATTTTTGTCGTCCTTTTTCGTCCCAATAGTTTTTGTTGTCACATTCCTAATTGGTTTCTTCTTTTGGGTTTTGTTTTCGACTGAATTTGCAGACTTTCTCACTTTCTCTGAATGGGAGATCTTGTAGGAGTTTTTCGTTGTCTGACATCTGAGATTGAGAAAGAGATTGCTTCAATTGAAATAAGGTTATTTTCGTAGCTAATGCCAATTTTCTTTTCAATAGTTTTCAATTTGAAGGTATTTTCTATTACCATCAATCTATTGTCATTCTTAAACTCAATTTAACTGCGTATTTTTGGATTTTTAGTTAATTTAATTGGTGATTGTTAAAATTGAATTTTACTGGCATCTTTGGACCTTCTATGGAAATAATAAAACAATGAGTAAAATAGTTCTTTTACCTTCACTTTTCGCTATGTGTGACAATGGGTTTCTCAAGTAACACATGGTTGTCTTTTATTTTAATTTTTGAGAGTAGGACGTATATATTCTATCCTTAAAATTTATCAACTGTTAGATATTCTTCATCCATCTTATTTGCATTGCCGTGTTATATGGCTTCGATCAGCTATTGCTTGAGTTTTAGTTGCATCTTTAGTTTTCGATTTTCATTTTATAAATTTGGTTAAAGTTTGAGTGATAACTGGATTTTGTAATGAAGTTTTTGTGATTATAGCAAATAGATGGAATGAGGCATTTTACAATGCATCCGATGTGGATGATATAAAAAATAATAATAATTGGTATGTGTCTCCATTAAGCACGGAGACACATGCCGTGTCTCCGTTCTTAATGGAGACAGGGGCCATGTCTCCATTCTTAACCTAGATATTTGATCAGCAAAGTCTATGTCATTATTGAGTCTTGGAATGATTTGGTACTGAGTTGTTCAATAGTCTTCTCCCACCAAAATCACCAGTTCATGCAATAAATCATTTCTTTGAAGGTGTAAAGAATCTGGGACTTCACAAATCCCTTGAATAAACCCCACCAAAGTATATATTTCCTTCAACAAACCCCTTTTACTATCAAAAAATATATACGGGGAAGAAGAAAAGTAACCCCAAATCCTACTTACCATTTGGTTAAGTTCTAAGAAACCTACATACCATCAAACCCACAAACTAATATCTCCTTTAGAAATGATGCTGTGAAGAATAAAAAGACATTTGAGGGCAACGTAAGGGCTGTGGGTTCCACTCATTCATATCGATGTAATCAAGAATTCAAGGTATGCCAATCACCTCCTTTCTCTTTCCCTTTCCCTTTCCCTCAATTTAAGGTAATTGATATTTTGTTGTTTTGAGGTAAAATTTGAATGATTGAGGAGTATGGGTTTAGTTAGATTGTGGAGTAGTTGATTGTGTTTGTGAAGTGCAAAAATTGTAGCCTTGATTTAAAACGTAATCTCTTCAAATCTTAGGAAAAATAGGTTGCATTTAAGGTGTTTGATAAAATGACCAAGTGGAAAATTAGTGTATAATTAGGCTTAAACTAGCAATTGGGTTGATTGAGTAAAAAATATTGCCTTCACTATTTTAAAAAAAAATAAAAAATTATCTGCATCTCGTGCAGTACGGAGATGGAAGCTGCGTGTGCGTCTCCGTGTGCACACGGAGATTTTTTTTTATTACATTTTCTTTATTTTTTAGCTATTGACATTTTAAAACTATGAACTCAAACAAATTATATAATATTTGATTTAAAACAAAAAAAACATTAACATTTTCACCACTTTTTTAACAAAAAGCTCATGTTGTAAATTTAGGTTGTGTTTGTCTCCCATTAT
>CAIGRO010227864.1:0-10194 GCA_903798355.1 Fraxinus baroniana | reverse complement strand
TTCAATTAATGTGATGTTTGTGACTATAAAATAAGTGATGTAACTTATAAATTTTATGATTTGTGACCGGTGAACAAATTGTGACTTTTAAAATTTTAATTTGTTATCAATGAACATATTATGACCTATGAAAATTTTGAATTGTGACCTAATAATTTTTAGATTGTGACCAAATTGCATAAATTCGTGACATTAATATATTCGCCAGAATTGGAACAGTTGTTGGAACGGTCGTCATAACAGTCACCGAAAAAGAGTTGTGACTGGAACTGTAGCTGGAATAGTCTTCGGAGCGATATGGGTGGTGAATGTGGGGTGAGGTAATTATGTTATATTAAAATTAANTTCGTGACATTAATATATTCGCCAGAATTGGAACAGTTGTTGGAACGGTCGTCATAACAGTCACCGAAAAAGAGTTGTGACTGGAACTGTAGCTGGAATAGTCTTCGGAGCGATATGGGTGGTGGATGTGGGGTGGGGTAATTATGTTATATTAAAATTAAATATGCAATAATAAATTGATTTAATAATTTATTATTTCATAAATAAAAATATTAAAAACCTGATTTTTGAAATTTGAAACTTGTTTTGATATTTTTGAAATGGTGTAAAGTAAAAACCTTAGATATGTATTGTTCCCTAATCCAATTGCAGCGTTGCAGGCCAAGTTCAAGGGACTGGAATGTGTTCAGGCGAGAGTAGTCTTTTATTTCTTTTTATTATTTTTATTTTTTTAATTGATTATGTACAAATATGTAAAATTACTATTTTACCTTATTTGAAAAGGTTAAAAATATGATTACATATTTACAATTAATTTTTCTAGTCAACTAATGGACAAAATCACAAAAGAATGAAATGTTTGGAATTGTGAGTGTAATAAGTAAAAGATTAGAGTAAAAGTTGCAAAAAATTGAAAAGTCTAAGACCGTAATTGCAATTATCTCTATAATTTTAATACATAAAAGTTAAAAGCAAATTTACAAAATATTAATATTTATTAATTTACAAATTGATTTTTAATTAGTATTTTTAAATTTTTATAATTATTTATTCAAGTTATTTAGAGCCCGCTTGAGCCCCATTTTTTTCTTCAAAATTCATTTTGGAATATTATTTTGATGGAGAATGTATTGTTAAACTCATGTTTGAGCCAAATTAAAATTTCTATTCTCATTCCTCTACTCATTTTCAACCACATATTTTTCAATAAAATAAAATTTTACATCACATCAATAAATTTTCTTTCTTTTTTAACCACACATTCTTCATCAATCTACTATTCCAGAATACATTCTTTCAAAATAATGTGGCTCAAACACACCCTAAGAAGTAAGAAAAAGTTTTGAATAATATTTTTTTTTCCGACTCAAATAACGTTATTTGCTATATTTTTTTATCGTCTGCCCTAAACTTATCTCCAACACCCGTATTGTTGCATATCAAAGTTTATTTTATTGAAAAATTTGTGGTTGAAAATAAAAGAAAGAAAAAGTTTACTTAGCCCCTATCTGATAAGGATTAAATCCAATTTTTAGTAAATTTTAATAAAAGTTAATGAAATATGATCGAAAAATTGTGAGTATCATAAAATATGTGATTAAAATTAATTAAAATTTAAATTCCTACTAAAGGACTTAAAAAGCTAATTTCACAACCTCATAATGATTTTATAATAAACCATGCCCTTGTTTCAAAGTGAAACCCGAACCAAACCGTATGCTCATGTTCTCATGTTTATGTTGGATGAATTATGCATAAATTATATTCTTTTAGTTAAAAATAAGTGCATGCAAATACGAATAGAAGAAAACTTATCGAAACCATTATTCCAACCATTTAATCCCATGTTTGGGATCCATTATAATGAGTTTTTGGGGACAACGTATTTTGGAATATTGATCTTTTTTTAAAGGATGTATGAATAAAAAGAAGATTTTTTTATTTATTTATGTGGAATATTATTTTTTTTAAAAATATGTGGTTAAAATGAAGTGAGAAAAAATTTACTACATTAAAATTTTCATTTTCATTCTTCTACTCATTTTCAACCCTACATTCTCCAATAAAATAATATTTTCCATCACATTAATAATTTTTACTTTTTTTTTGTCAACTACACATTTTTCATAAATCTACTATTTCAAAATACATTCTTTTAAGATAAAAAATGTGGCTCAAACACACTAATGGAAACCAAGAGGGGCTTAACTGTATGCTGAGGTTCTCATATTTAAACCAGCTGCAATACGTTAACAGGCCAAGGGCAATTCAAAATTTTCATTTTCCCGGCACAAGCCTCCCTGGCACCCCCAGTCCTCACCATGGAAGACGACTCGTTTCCACATCAATCCAAAGGTCAATTTATCATTCTCTTTTCAAATATTTGCATGTTTATATATGCATAAGCTAAATGTATATGTTTACCAATCAACGTTAGGGTTTCATTCCACTTCCTGTGCCGATGCAAGACATGTTTTCTTTATTATTTGGAAATTCAAAATAATTCTCTCTGGATTTCTACTCTATTTTTGGTGGATATTTTTTTTTATTAAATTACAGGGGCGCTGCATTTCCCTATTAAAGGTATGAAATCAGTGATAGCTACAGTTAGTGGTTACCAGGGATCGGAGCGATTCAATCTCATCAAATTGATATCTAAGACAGGCGCTAGCTATGTCGGTGCTATGAATCAATCTGTTACGCATTTGGTACGCTTTAAATCCCTATTGAATAATATTTTTATTTCTGCATCTTTAAAAGTAATTTTTATTTTGTTAATTTCAGGCTGATTATGTTAACACATATATTTTTTGATCGGCTGGGTTGGATAGGTGTGCTGGAAATTTGAAGGGAGAAAATATGAACTTGGTAAGAAGTTCAAGACGGTAATAGTTAACCATTGCTGGATTGAGGAATGTGTAAAGAAAGGAAGGCGTGTGCCGGAGCATCCCTACACCTTTCAGAGGTATGGTGAATTTTGTAACTTGGTTTCACATGGATTTTCTGCATTGTAGGATCATGTAGATACTCATGAACTGCACAACTTTTATCAAATTTGGTAATTTGATAACCTTGCTTTAATTGAATATTGTAATTTCCTGAGTATGAAGTTGTAGGATTAATTTACAGTTCTGATGCATTCGATATATCTACCAACAATTGTTATAGGAATTCTTTACACGGGATTGGCACTTCAAGAAAAGAACTAAGAGATGTCTATTTTTGTTTTCAATCTCCGGATGTCAATTATATTATGAAAAATTAGGGCCTTAATTTGGTTGGATACAAGTATTGAAAGGGCAGAAGTGGAACTTGAATTCTTTAATATTCTTTTGTCTACAAAATATTTTGAAAGGTCTATGATCAAAATGTTTTATGCCTTTCAAAGTATTCATGAAGACACCTCTTCCCTGAATCTGGGCTCTACAGCTGCTGTCTAATTGGTTTCCGTTTGTGTTCAATTTATCTGAACTCGGATATTTTGGAAAACTAAAAGGAACTTAAAACAGGTAGGACTTGACCATATGGTAATATATAGAATACATGAATAGAGTTAGGGTGTGTTTGATATATATTATTGAGGAAAGAATGTATTTTAAATAGTCATATGATGGAAAATGTGTGGTTAAAAAGTAAGGAAGAATTATCGATGTGATGTAAAATATTATTTTATTGAAGAATGCGTGGTTGAAAATGAGTTTTGAAATAATGTATTTTGAAAGAATGTGTACCAAACTGGAGTTTAGTCTTTCATACTATCTTGTCAATCTTGGTAGCATTACTCCTCTTGTATTTTTTAAATTTATTATGCTTTGGTTACCTGATGGAGAAGTGTGATGGAAAAAAATTTCAGAAGTACATGGCAGTAAAACACAATAAAAGAATGTGTAACATTTGGAAATTCGCATTGCTAAAACTATACTATAGAGTGGCACGTATCAGTCTGGAATTAGGACTTGGACTTGGAATTGGAATCACAAAAAATCAATTGACCTTTGATTGGAGTTTCTCAAATCACACTTCTAGGACCCAAATATGTTTGCCCAAACACACATTAAGTTATCTTATGAATCTAGACTTGCAAGGAAAAAACTTTGCAAGTTTCCCTGCCTTGTTAAGAGATTGTAAAATTCAAGCAACAATTCCACCACGATTTTTCTCCCAGCATCCACTTTTTGTGTGCTCAGCGTGATCACTATATTTGCTGAACTCAGGTAAAACTGAATCTTTATATGCTTATGTCGAAGCAGCTCTATACATTTTAATGTATTACATTGAGCTAATGCTTAGCAAGTTCATCTTTGAACTCAGATAACGACTGGATGTGCAGTTCTGTTCACTAGATATTGTTTGCAGTTATGGCTTTGTTGTCTGTGTCCGCGTGAACTGATTTTTAATCAACTCTGTGATACTTTTTACAATTCCATTTCTAATTGTTCATGTGTATATTTTGTCCTTGATTTCTTACAGTGGTGAAGAAATGGGATCTCCGCTTATGGACATCTCCCTGGGATTTAACAAGGCGGCTTCTCAATCCAAACCATTGAATAATGCTAAGCATCATGTGATCGATATTGAATGTGAAGACACTGATGATGCCTTTGTTATTGATACATCTTTACTAAATGAGGTAGCCATCTGATCTTCCATTTTTATAATATCTTATGGTTTTATCTAATATAATTTATGATCTTCGTTGAATATTTCTTCTTCTGTTTAATTGTATTTCATTTTCATATCAGGATGGATTTACATGTGTTAGAGCATCTTCAAGAGGCTTTTTTAACATAAGTTGTTCTCTATTTTAAAGAGCAAATCCTTAAAATTATGTTGCAAGAGGCTCTTTGAATTAACGCTTTAAAATAGAGAGTGAGTTTGACTTTTCAAATTTAGAGAGTCAAACTCACTATCTATAATTAAATGCATTCAAAGTATTTCGATTTTTAATGGAAGAAAATAATATAATAATCTAGAGGAAGCTAATGAAAATAAAAGAGAGGGAAAAATAATGAATATTTTTGGAAGTAGTAAAATTAAGTGTCAAGTATAAAGAGCTCGTTGGAGTATTTAAAAAAATTTACTCTCTATCTAAATATATAGATGCTATCTAAATTACAAGATATGCCATTTTAAAATAGAGAGTCTTTCGGAGATGTTCTTATGCTTGTTTGCAAGTGCTACCAGTTCAGTGTAATGGCTATTAATGAGGGCCACTTAATGTGGATTTTTTGCAAATAAATGTAGAGATGATGGTGTCTCTATGGACTGTAAGAATGCTTCTATGCTTCAGCAGAAAGCAAAGCCATCATTTTGAGGAGCCTAGAAAATCACTTAGCGTTTCATGCTGTCTTGATGTTCTTCGATTTCAAGTTACTCTTTCTGGTGCCATTTCTTCTTCTGCAACTCATGTCTTAGTTTGCAATGGCCAATCTGGTCATTTGCATGTTTGGCAAAGCTAAAATAGGTTTTAGAATAAATAATTTTTGTTGGTTAGAGTTAAAAATAAGTAAGTTATTTGATACCTTACTGAGTTACTGTTAAAATATGTAACTTCCTTTTTTTAACTTCAAGAAAAATTTAACCTATGGAAACATGTTTGAAACAATTTTTTTGGTTGAAAGTTTGAGCCCCCGTTTGGCTCCCATTAAATTAAAACTCATTTTCTCTCTCTTTTTATCAACCACACATTTTTCAATAAAATAATATTACACGTAAACCCAAAAAAAATTTCCTTCTTTTTAACCACACATTCTCCAAAAAGTTACTATTCCTCTCATTATAACATGAAATAATGGGGCTAAACGGGCGCTGAATTACTTTTGCTTCTGTCACAACTTTGTTTATTATTTCCCTGTGCATTGATCAGTTATCTATTGACTTCTACAGCAGATTTCATATCTGGATTATTGCAGGATTTGTCTTCTGAGTTGAGGCAAAACAATCATGGATCAAAGAGACCAAAACGGAAAATAACCAAACGAAGTTCAAGGCAGGATTACTCAGGTAGTAGCAGTCATTATCTTGACAAGCTTCTGTGGTCAGGCTCCATGATAGTGGAGGTATGAAATTTGACTTCCTTTTCTATGATTAATACTCTCATTAGTCTTGTGTATTATTTTGTTATAACCTATTTTGAATAATTATCTACCATGATGTATCAAAATTCTTATAGTACATAATATCTCTTTATCTTTTTGGTTTAGTTTTCATGTTCCTTTCACCAATCTCTTTCTCTACCTCTTTTAACTGTCTATATTTACGGTAACTGAGTTGACTTTGAACTTGTCTGATAAAACATTAAGTTCCTGTTTTACCCCCTTTTTTTGATAATAGATTTTGTAAAAAGTGATTTTTTTTTTAAAGATTATTGGTTAAAAAGTAAGGAAAAGTTTTGTGTTTACGTGTGAAATTATCTTATTGGGAGAATGTGTGATTGAAAATGAGTTTTTTTTAATTTAAAAAAAGGGGTCTCAAACGTGGGGCTTATTTTCCTCTCCAGGCTCACCTTACTTGGTCCATGCCCAAAGATACATGATTGTTTTGCAACATTATATTGTCAAACCATTCTACTTGCACCAAATTTTTACTTGTTGATGCCTTTTCACTTTTCTGCTTCCTGAATAGCCTGAGAAACCAAGCTCTTCTAAGCAAGCACTTTCAATGAAGAAGGGAAATTCTACTTCACGTGAAACTTGTAGAGATCGTAGACTGGTTAAAAAGCATCGAAGCATGGAGGACTTAGGTTTTGCTGGGGTTTTCATGCAAGACTGCGAACCCGCACAAGTATTTTCTGAGAGTAATGGCAGTGGGGCTTCACATAATAATTCAGATGTGCAGAGGGGTGAAGGTGAATTTGGTAATGCATCTGATCAAATTTGCTCTTGGAGTCGACAAATTAATAATGAAGTTTTAGATGGCATTGAAGAAATTGAGGATATGAATGATGATGATCATCAGAACCTGTTTGTTGAGGATGCACCATCTTCCGTTCGCAGAACTGCAAATGATTGCTGTACAGATGTGCATGAGGTTCTAGATGACACTGATCTTAGCACCAGACTTCATCGATCATCTGAGTTATCATGTGTTATATGTTGGACGAATTTTAGTTCAACCAGAGGGATGCTGCCATGTGGTCACAGATTTTGTTTCTCATGCATCCAGACCTGGGCAGATCATATGGTATGCACAATCTGCTTATTCAGTATTTCACTTCCGCAGCACTTTTCTGTTCTGTTTTCTTTTTCTTTTTGGTGGACTGTTATATTATAATTGTACATTGGTTAAAAGGGTCATATATTTTCTCTGCACCTGTGGGATTTAAGACTGTATCTATGTGATAAAATATTCTCTGAAATGTTAAACAACCATGTGCATTAACAAGCATTTTGATTTTCTTTCGTGTTTGTTTGCACTAGTCTGCCTTGTAGAGTTTGAAAAACTAGTTCCAGTTTAAAATATCATCCATCTGATTATGTGATATTGAAATTTATTGCCATAAGGATTCCAAAAATATACAGTATCTTTGGACAATGCGGCTCATGCCTGTAAGTTAATTCGAATCAATTTTCACAATTTCATGATTTAAACTAAATCATTGTTTACCAGTTTCCAGGTTTGGGGCATGATCATAACTACCTAATTTATTTTCTTTGTACATTGATATAGTTTATTGATTTTTATCTTTCATAGGCTTCAAGGGGAAAGGCTTCAACGTGTCCGTTGTGCAAGTCTAGTTTTGCAAGCATCACAAAAGTGGAAGATGCAGTTTCTTCAGATCAAAAAATATACTCACAAACCATTCCACATGACCGTGCAAAAATGGATGCTTACATCCTTCTTGATGATGTACACAACCGTCCTGTTAATGTAAGTTATTTGACATTTTACAGATTCATAAAGATAGATAGGCTCTGAATCTGTTCCCCTTTTAGTGACTACATGGGGATGGGTTATAAGTTCTGCTGAACCTAAATTATCTGTTCCATCCTTTTGCCATGTCGGCTGCTTTTGAACATTTCTCAGTGACTTTTGCTACCCTCATCAACCCGAGCTTGGCTACGTAGTCTCTATAAATCACATAACCAATTTGGAGATAGTCCTTTTGCATATTATTGTATTATTTCTAACTCAATATTTTCTTTGTTCTTCATTATTATGTAGCCATCAGTTACACAAGTTTGTTATCAATGCTTTAGTCGGGAACCAGAGGATCTTCTCATTAGATGTCAACTCTGCCAGATTCAATGTGTTCATTCTTACTGTCTGGATCCTCCTTTGTTTCCCTGGACGTGCGTCCACTGCAAGGAACTACAAATGCTTTACCTGCAAATCCATTAGTTTCATCTTGAACTGATTTGAGTGTTTCCTTTGATCTTTTTGATTTGTGTTTCATTTTGGTTAGAATAAAAGTAGACTTTGTACTATTCACTCTTTGTGATAGTTGAACTGCACCAGCACCACTTGAATATTTTGCCTTCTACTTCACTTTTTAGGAGCTCGTTGATCCTGACTAGAGTTTCAATTTTTATCTTTCTAAATTTGTTGTCAACACGAATGAGCAAGAAGTTGACCAGAATCTAACTTGAAGTTTTGAAATATTTGTAACTGGTTTGATTAGATGAATTGGATAATATTAAAGAATAAAAAGAACTGAAAATGCAGTAAATTAAAACGAATCAATATTATGTGCTCAATATGAGGTTCAATGTTTCTCTTAGCTTTCTATTATTTTCCTTTGGAAAAAAATGGCAGTGTTCTGTGGTCATTTATTGCCATCTTTGCATCAAAATTGCACGACAAGAAGGTGGATTCAAATGGATTGAGCTTTTTAGACTTTTAGTGCACTTGGATAACGATTGAAGCCATCAACTGCTACATTTTTAACGTTCTGGTTTTTTATATAAATTTATACATCATTTTGTTAAAATTTCTATGACATTTGAGATTATAACGTGGGTATGGTTTAATTGTAGTAGATATTTTGAAAGTGTTCTCGTGTGTGTTTTTTTATATGGGTAATTAACGCATAACATTTCTATCTTTCAATTTTTTTATTTTTTTTATTTTTTTGACATTTTTATCCTTATTTTTATTTTTCATTACTCAAAAGGTTATTTTCACATATTTTCTCAATTAAAATTTATGAAATGACGAATATACTTTTATCTTTAAATAAAACAAAAAGAAAAAGAAAAAAACTAATTGCAATCAGAGTCCCATTTTTTTTAAAAAAAGCCCGAATAAGTCACAAATAAATTATTAAAATGGTAATTAGTACATAATGTCTTTACCTTTTCCTATTATTGCAAAAAAATGTCCATATCTTTTATTTTTTTGGCATTTTTACACTTAATTACACATTTAATTGCGCAAAACATCATTTATATCCATTTTCATTCATTTTTTCAATAAAAAGCTGTGAAATAACGAATATACCTTCTTATTTAAATAAATGTAAAGGGATGAAGTAAAATTGATTATATACGCACAGCCCCGGCGTCATTTATAGAGAAATTCAACAAATGCATGTACTGGCCAAAACAATGCTATTGGTAATATATAAGAAAAAAATCCGAGCTTGAAAATAAGATTTTTGAACCCTAGAAAATCCCAAAAACATTGGAAAAGTGAAAAATAGCTTCAAATTATATTGGTTGGGAGCTCTAATTCCAACTGTTGGATTTATATAATGAGTAATGCTATTTAGTGTTATTGATGTTGCAACTCCAATTAAGGTAACACTAATATAGCATTAAATGATAAGTGAAATTCATTTAGCCTATCATATAATTCCACATAAATTGTGGTTGTAACCATAGTTGGGCTACATAACATTATTCTTATATAACCATGATAAATATCAAACATGTGAAAAGTCGAATTTTTCTAATATTTACATTTTTTCTTTAAATAAATCTTTCCTTTCACATGTAATTAAGGGTGATATGGTTTAATAAATAGTTACCGGTGTTTCTAATTTTTATATTACTAGTATAGTTGGCTACGTAATAGCGTTGATTGATTTTTAATCATTTTTGGAGACATCACTAGTAAAACTTTTTCAATAGAAAACTTGAAAGTTACTACGAAAAATAAAACTCGATTGTTGAAAGTTTAAACCAATAAAACTTGGTAGGTAGCATAACTCCCATCTGGAGATCTTGAAAGTTCAAACCAATAAAACTC
>CAIGRO010227863.1:0-10142 GCA_903798355.1 Fraxinus baroniana | reverse complement strand
TCTCTATAATAAGTCCATTTACTAGAGTTCTTCATTTGTTCATCATCTCTTACTAGACGCTCATACTTAACCACATTAACACTCAACTGAAAGAGATCAGGAAATTCCCTGTCTTGGATTTCTTTTTCAAGTCAAAGCTTAAACATCTTTGAGCAATCCTCACAAACTCTTTCTCAGGCAAAGGGACATAAAACTTGCTTCTAGCTATTTTGAACATCTGAAGGAAATTTTCTGCACATTCGTTTGGTAGTTGACGTAAATTCGTCAAATTAGCCAAAGTAACCTCAGATTCTGCTTTATAAAACTGGGCGTGGAACAGTTATTCCAATTGTTGCCATGTTTGGACAAAGTTAGTTGGCAAGTTAATGAACCATGAGAAAGCTACTCCCGTTAGCGAACTTGGGAATAGTCTCATTTTACGGTAGTCAGTTACTTCGCCACATTGTAGTGTGAATCGTCCTACGTGTTCCAGGGTAGAAACTTCTCCAAGATCAATGAATAATGAGAACTCCGGTATTTTATACCATCTAAGCCATGGATATGCTTGGTCTATCCAATCAGGATATGACTTTGTGTAAGTCGGCCTGGTGAAAAGACGCATTCCAAAAGCCATTGATCTTGTACTATTTCTGTGATCAGATTCCTCAACATAGCGTTGGGATCATATGGGGCTCCTATGGGCTTATTCATTGGTGGGATTACTTGCGGTCTAATGTTTGGTACTTGGTTTACGGCAGGGATACCGTTTTTTAGACCACTATTGCCATTAAACTGAGTATTCGCGCCATCATTAACGGGCAGAGTGTTCTGTCCATTAGTTTGGTCATTGTCTCTTGCGTTTTAGTTACCCCCAAGTTTGACACTCCGTTACCGATATTTAAGTTAGCCATTCCACCGCTCCCCTGGTTTAAAGTATAAGCTCCAAAAGGTGGTTCTGTTACTTGATTTGGACATAGAGTTGGGGAATTGTAACCTACAACCGTCCTAGATTGAAAGTGACTCCCTATGCTGGCATGACTGATTGATAGATTTGGCCCACTAACTTATTCATAATTTCGTTCAAAGCACTTAGTTGTTTGACCATGTTATCATAATGTGCGTTTCCGTTTTGAATTAGTTTCTCCACATTATGAATGATTTGTAAATTTACCTGTTCAACAACGTCTTGCATAAGTTCACCACATAACGCACGCATGATTTGCGGACTCAATCTCAATCCCGTCATTGGCTCGTAACGAATTTAACTCTGTCCATTTGTTCCTAGAGTGCCTTGCTGCTCCTCATATCGTTCGATTGCAGATTGGACTATTCTTTGGCTTGCGGCTCTTTATCAGAGTTTTTATGAGGCATATTTGCTTTACTTTCTTGTGTCTTCAAACGTTAAACACCAATTGTCCCACTGAGCATACCAAATTGTTTCGCGTGGTTGAGTCGGGTCTCGCTAACAATTTTAAGAAGGTTCATATGATTGTGTAAGGAACAAACCTCTTAAAACAATGTCCCCAAAAATGGGTGCTTTTATTTATGAAGATATACAACAAGCGAAAAACGAAATGCCTCCAAGTGGCGCAAACACACAGAACAAAAAAAGTAAGATGCGATGAAAGTAAAGATAATGAAAATTACATAGTCTCTGTTCGAGATTTGTTTGATTTAGGATCTTTTCTTCTATGCTTTCTTTTCTTTTTTATACTCCTTGGACGATTATTGTAAAACCGCCTGAAACTGCTGGTCGTCCTGTATCTTCTCACGTTCTTCATTATGATTGACTTGTCATGGAACTCCCATTTGTGACTGCCGTTAAACTGCTAATAACTGTGGCTTCCTAGATCGTGTGGCATGATGGGGTTCTCCTTTAACTGCTTTAGTAACTACCGTTCAACATTGCACTGTGTCCGAGTTCTGGATGTTTCACAAACTTGGCCGATAGCAACATTCTAAATTTGGCCGACAAAAATGCTGTCGCTCTAATGCTCTACTCGTCCAAAGCTTGGACGTCTTGTAGACTTGGGCGATGATAGACTTTTATTGCCCCGTTTTGAACTTTTTACACAACCCTCCTTAAGCCTATCCTTCGAATCTCTAACTTGGGGTTTCACTTTTTGGGTCATTTAACTAGGCCATATTTTTATGTGTCAACACATCCTTTTTGAAAACTTCTTTTATGAGAATTCGTGAAATATTTCCTGTTCGAATAACACATTATCATGGACTGTTTTTGGATATACTGTCTAAATTTTTTTATTTAGCTATTATCATTAAACAACTCCAAGCGCCATATGGATAGTAATTTAACAAATATAATGCATCCAACATCAAAGCAATTCATAATACATGCCTGCCTTGAGTTTCACATAATTTTCCAAAAAATATAGAATTCACAATACGGAAACCAAAGGTCCAAACTCAATGCAGAAAGGTGTCCATAAAATACTTTCACGAAGCTTTCAGACGTTAAGAATTCATATTAGGATCTGCTACCCTAAACTTGCATTTGAAATAAGTTATCACTTGTACTTTTTTTAAATGCACGCAAAATAGTTGTCCACAGAAAATGAACATGCTTTATACCCTTTAACGCAAACAGTTCGGGTCTATTGGTTCTAAAGATTACAAATCAAACTTCCAACAGAAAGAATGAAAGTGCAGTTAGAACAAAATACATGATAATGGCATACTAATTTGTGGAAGGGATGAGATATTTGTTGACTATCAGAATTTACCAAGGTTAGTTCTAGAAATATTCCAGTAAACATATTATCATAAACATGAATATAATCACGTGAACATGCAAAAATTGTCTTAAGGTTGCAATTCATGCGATGTTAAGTTGTCTACTTCAATATATCATCATACAACAAGTATGCATATCAATCAAATCACTAAACAAAAACTTTTTTTGAACTTGCAGTTTTTTCATGAAGTAAATTGGAAAAAAATCCCAGCTCAATCGACTTCACGATGTCTCCTTAAGACAATTTTGCTCCCTCTAATGCTCAAGGTTACAAGCAATTGTTTTCCCGGTATAGAACAGTTTTCGTGCCTACAGAGGCAGCACCTCAATTGCATACAAACTAGTGAATAGAACTTCTGACTTTAACACCAAAGTTCTATATGAACGTTGGAGGGATTTATTTACAAGAAAGAGATATATTTTGTGGAAAATATAGAGGGAGTAAGAGGTTTGAAGGCGTAAAACTTGCCTTATGAAGGACAATATAAATACCTTTTGGATGTGGTCATTTATCAAAGGGTAAAGGTTGTAACTTTGAAGAAATGATGGAATTATTTCATGAAAAGATAGAAAATAAAAAAGTACACAGCTTATAGAAGAAAGGATGCAAGTCTTGACAAATAATCTTTTAAATCAAATGCGACTATTGCCAAAATAATTCAACAGATACAGAGCCTTCCAATTCTAAAGACATAACAATTCCTGTTGACTTCCTTCTTTATCCTTCAAAAAAGTGAAGACAATTTCTACATTCAAAACACTTTCCCAAAACCCCACGGCATCCGTTCAATCATGAAATACTGCAACTAACAAATTTAAGAAAAAATACACAATAAATCTGGTAAAGTTCCTCTATTAATCGCAAAACCCAAAAATAAACAGCTAACAAGTTCTATTGGTTTGGTTTTCTGGTCGATTTGTGACCCATAGTCCAAGAAATTAAAAGAAAAGGGATTTACAAAAATATTTTCGGGTGCAACTACCAATTAATTAGTATTTGAAAAAGGTTAAAGGAAGGGAAATTGAAGTAATAAAGAAAATGTAATTGGTATTTCTTCACACACTACAATATACGTACAGAAATAACGATGAATTTTCTTCTTCTTCTAATCCTGATTAGTAATCCTTTCACTATTAGAACCCCAATCTGAAAATAATTTATACATGGGGACTGAGCTAATTATAGTAATTTAAGGCAAAAACCTGTTGATGAGATCTTCTCTTCGCCTGCAGCTTGGCTCAGACTCAGCTCCGGAACGATTGGCAGGTGCGGAGGAGGAGGAAGAGCCGGCCTCTGGCAAGATGCCGCACTTCTGACACCGTGTCACCACCAAAATCTGGCGGCAAGAGGGGCAGGAAGAGTGAGATTCAAGCCACGTATCAATGCAAGAAACGTGGAAGCCATGGCCGCACTGAGGAAGCACTCGAACCTCATCCCCGGCGGTGAACTCCGACAAACAAATTGCGCAGTCGGATAACTTCCCGACCATGTCGTCGTTGGCGGCGTAGGTCAGCTTCGGGAGTGATTTCAGGACCTTCTTCTTCAGGCCTTTGTTGGCCGATGCGTGAGATGACGGCGGAACGGCGGCGTTTCTACCGGAAATGCGGCGGATCCAAGCGCAGCGGGCAACAGCGACAAGTCCCAGAACGCATATTAGCGCGCAAAGGAGCGCCGCGAGTATCACTATAAAATCTGGGTCGAGGGGTTGCTTGTCCAGCGGAGTTTCCTCCTTCCCCGGTGGTGGGGAAGACGGCGTAGGAAATGGCGGCGGATTTACGCCGCCAAGAAAACGGGACCGGTTAGTCATTGGAAAGAAAGATATGGCATCTGTGGTGTGTGTTTTGGTACAGTTTCGCTAAATTTAAGAGTGTGTTTAGTGCATATTAAAATGAGAGAATGTATTTTTTTAATGTGATGTAATGATGAATATATGGTTAAAAAAGAAGGAAAAGTTATTGATGTGATGGAAAATATTATTTTATTGAAAAACGTGTGATTGAAAATGAGTAAAAGAATGAGAATGAAAAAAATAATGTGGTTCAAACAGGGGCTAACCAGTGAAAACAGAAAAATGTTTTATCAATTCTACTGTCCAAATCTAATTATCTATACTTAAGCTTCATTTTATTTTAGTTATATAAGTAATCTAATTTGCGATGAGTAATTGCTTGACTAACTTTTTCAAATCTTAATAACTAGACTCTGCTTGGTGTATAGAAATTGTGCACCACATAAACACACCAAACTACACACAAGTAGGTGGGATCATTATTTTTTGTAATATTTAAATACAATGTGGGATCCACTGTTTTAGTCTATTCTACCCACTTTCTGGCTCTTCTTCTGTACAAATGAGAAAAGCCTAATAACTATGCAACCCTCATTATTTTTAAAATATTTTTTTTCTTAGGATCGTTCAGTAGGGATTAAAATCAGATTAAAATTGAAAAACTAGTCGTTATTGTTGACTTTTATTAGACGGGTGGAACCTAATAACGGTCATAATTTTTATTTTAATTCCTACTGAACGGAGCTTTAATAAAATAATATTACACGTAAAGTCAAAATTTGTTCTTATTTTTTAACTATACATTCTCAATCAAATCACTGTTTCGGAATACACTTATCAAATTACGAGGCTCAAACAAGGGAAGTTATTGTATAATTGCTTGTTTTTATTATGTAATTTGATCATTATCTAATCAGGCTTAAGGTCAACATCAATTATTATAACTAGCCCCTTTTTTCTTTTCTTTATTATCTTGTCATCCTTCTCCTTTATTCAATACACTTTTTTCACTTTTACGCTAGGCGAAAATTTTCATCATTTTAACAATCATAATCATGAGATACAGCTATTTGACGATAGACAACACAGAAGAAATCATTTTCGTCTGTGTCTGTCTGTCACCTTCAATCTGTGCATATAAACCCTACAATGGCAAAAATTTAGGCGAAAACACTGGAGAAGTGGAAAGAATTGAAAGCAAAGAATCCTTGATACCTTGCCGTAGTCACGATAATTACAATGAAAGCGAATGAAAATTACAAAGATAAAGATACAATTACCAAGCCAAGGTGAAACTCGTACCACAAAAATGTTGGGAAAAATATAGAGAATCAAAGTAAATCAAACCAAACTGAAAGCCCGTGTTTACACGGTTTCCTTAAATTGAATTCGCCGCCTCATCGGAGTGCAAGAGGTTTTGATCGGTAGTTATAGCATTAAAGATAAAACTGATGAAACTGATTGTGATTTGAATGNTTTCCTTAAATCGAATTCGCCGCCTCATCGGAGTGCAAGAGGTTTTGATCGGTAGTTATAGCATTAAAGATAAAACTGATGAAACTGATTGTGATTTGAATGGATGAAGCTGTCTGTGTAACTTTCCAATGGACCTTTCCATTACTTTTCATTCAATATTTTCCAACAATAAAATCGTGACTTTGGAAACGGCTTTTCCATTGTTGAAGTCATGAAATCCGTTGCTAAAGGTACTACCGGTGAAAGAATTTCAACTGACATTCTGTGTCATTTGAAGGTGCCTGAAAATTTTCCCAAAAAAGGGGAAAAAAAAACGTCGATAATAGTGTGTATCTTTACCTTACCTACGGAAATACGTGTGTGCACATTAGGTGATTGAGCATAATATTGAGCAACCATGAATTTGAGTTTGAGTATCATTGTTATCTTATTAAGTTACACTTGAGTATACATGTTGAAGATATTAATTAATAAATAAATAAGCGGTTCAATGAAAAATGAGTTTGACTTGCACCTGAATAGATGTGGTGTAGGTATTAACCAATAAATAAGTTTGATTCTCTATATTTACTTGAAATGTAATTCAAGTGGTTTACATAACAATAAAAAGTTGAGGTCTGTTTGGTTTGTGTTTCAAGTTTGAATTTTGAATTTATTTTTAATTTTCTATTTTGAGGGTCTATTTTAAGATTGTTAAAAAACGTTTGATTTGTCATTTTAAAAAATCATTTCTCAAAATAGAAATTTAAAAAACACATTTGGTTTAAAAGTTTAAAAAAATGTTTTATAACATTTTATTCCATGAAATTTAATTATTCAATAAAAATAGAACATCATTATGTTAATATATTATCATGTTAATATTATATCAAGTAATAATATATTTTAAAGTTGGTGAGTCTTGCAATATTTTTTTCTCGTTACAAATATAAAATAAAAAAATAATAAATTGATTTCAAAATATAAAAAATAAAAACTAACGACGTGGACTGAGAATATTTTTACCTATGTCCATTTAAATTTTTTTGTATAAATAATCATCAAGTGCTTAAACTATTTTTATTTTTTAAAATTTTTATTTTTCTAAAATGATTTATAATTTAATTTTTTAGAATTTTGGATTTTATTTTTTCGAATTCTATATATTTATTTTTAAAATTTTCATTTAAACATTTGTTTTACATGTTTTGAGTGTTTTAACAATTTTCACCGAAAACACTCAAAACGATAAAAATGCATTTTGAGAATTTTTATTATAAATTTAATATTGTTTTTGAAAATGCATTTCAAAAATACCACACTAAACACATTTTCAGTGTTTTGTCATACTAAAAGCAGTTTGAAAAAAAAAAAAACCTCAAATGCACCATTGTGTTTGTTGAAAGTAGTGCATTAATTATATTATGTTAAAATCTTAATGTTCAAACCAATCAGAAATAGTAAAAGTCTATTCAAAATACTCTTTATTTTTAAATAACATATTGATAGAGAGCAAATTTAAATTTAAAAATTAACATTTTTATACTCTTCAATAAAATATATATTTTTACTTTTTCCAATAATTAGTTATTATTTTTCAATTTATATTTATAATATATTAAATATCACTCAAGTAAGAATTATTTTTTAGACGATTTTAACCCTACTACTATTCATTGTTTCAATAATAACTTATTTTTCATTTTTCAATTGTAATAAATGCTACAAAATTGAACAGTATATACTTAAACATATTATTAATTCACAATTAATTAACATTCACAGTCATCGAGACTCGTTGGTGAATTTTGATCTACATGAATATAAAGTTATTGTAGATGAATTTATTTATATTCATGTATCTAGGGATTTTAATGGATGTTTAAGTTTATGTATCAGTAATTCATTCGTATGTATCAAATGTAGTGTAAAAGAGGTTGTTCATTTATAGTATTTCATCATAAAAAAAAATTTGTGTGATAGAAGTTGAGTTTTGAGAACATAATTTTTTCTCTTAAATTTTTGTCCTAAATTTTATTTTCTTCAGTTCATTTGAGACTCAACAAATCCTCCAAAAAGTCTAGTATTAAATATTATTTTTATCGTACTTATAAAATATTTCAAAATAACGTGAAATGTATGTTCAATTCTGACTAATATCTTTTAAATATCAATAGGTAAAATATTCAAATTTAAGTAGTGAAGCATTGAAATTTGCAATTATATTAAATGAAATTAGAATATAGGCAAATAGAGAGAGAATTTGACTCTCCAAATGTAAAGAGTCAAATCCAACATTTATTTTAAAAAGTTAAATAAGGAGCCTATGTGTGCCTAATTCAAACTTTGACTTTTTAAAATATAAAGAGCATCACACTTAAAAAAATTCAGAATGTAAATAAAAACAAAATATAGATATATCAAACTTAGTCGTGACAAGAGTTTAACGCTATCATTTTAGGAAGATTTTATATTGCACAGGTGCTTCCTGTTTGTCAACATGCATTTCTCAAGATAAAATGGTTGTCTGATACTAGGTACATTCCATATTATTAGAACATAGAACCAGTGGCATATCCAGTACTCGACGAAGTGGCGCAGCCCAGCCACGCGTGCTGGATCCTCCATAATTTACAGATGCAGTGATCGAGCAGTTGAATTTTCAGAAATGTCCTTGGGTGAAGTGAAGATGGTGAGAACTAAGAAGGCGGATAGAAAAAAAGAAAGATGGGAAAGATGAAGTTTGGGTGGGACTAGGGCATTCTTTTCTTTTCTTTTCATTTTTTTTTTTTTTTTGGGACTGCCCATTAAGTGAGAATCCATTTGGAATTAGAAGAAAAAGAAATTAGTGGTTGGTAGCCATTAGCCAAACGTCCAAATTTGAAAGTCGAAACCCTATTCTATTCTACCTCGAGTCTCGACTCCAACTCAACGATTCTCGATGTTGCGACACACGTCGCCTCACTGCCGCCTACTGTTTTTTTTTTTTTTTGTAAGACTTCAATTGAAATTATTTTGTGTAGGCATCCTGCACCATTTTTATTGATGTAAATGAAATTAACTAATTTTATTTGTTTTGGTGTACGATAAATCGGTGTTGGAAATAGAAAATTGAAACTTGATGATAGTTGAAAATAAAGTTTTATTTACATTTAATCCGTGATTTACGTTTACATACATATTATTTTCGGTTTTATTGAATTATATTTTTTATTTCATTAAATATTAATAAAGGACATCGTTATTATGGCCGTTGAATGTCGACAATTAACGGTCAACGACCACCCTAGCGAACCTCCAATCCTGGATTCGCTACTGCATAGAACCATATAGTATTCCATCTCTTTGAATGAAATTGTCCGCGATAATGTTGGGCTTTAACGCATTGACTAAATATATGTAACTAAAAGTAAAGCGATCAATTTTGAAATCATGCGAAATTTACATATAGTAAACAAAAAGTTATATCTAAAAAGGCATAACCAATGGAAATACGTGTCTAAGAGGACATGCACTAGAATAAGATGGATTATGTATTTAGAGTAATGTTATTCATCTTTACTGGGGTTACAACTCTAGTCTAGGTGACGTTAACGTAATATTAAATGATGTGTGAAATTAAATAAGTAATTTAATTTCACCTTTCATTTAACTTATCATTTAGAACTATCTAAATTAGGGTTGTAATCCCAGTGAAACTATATAGCATTATTGATGTATTTAAAGAGTTTGCTGCGTAATCCTATGAGAATTAGGGCACATGTGAATTCGTATGAGATCTATAGGACTAGGAGTCCACATGGACCTAGAAGTCATAATGCCATAATTGTGACAAGGGTGCTTTTCCTAGGCTAAGGGGCAATAGGACATACTTCAACACCTTGATTTTAGTCACAAGGAAGCTCTGTTCATGATCATCCTCGATCTTATTTGGTGGTTGAGTTGGGATCGTCCCAAGTACAAAATTTGGTAGCCTTGGTTGCTCACAAATATATCAGCATTGTTCATATCACCCATTGTATTAGTCATCAGCAATGTTGTTAACTTGGGCACTATAGCTCATGTCATGATCTATTTCTGTTGCTTCATCATGGAATATGTATCGATCACAAATATCTCCTTTGAAATAATTTCTACCCTCGTTTGTGGTATCTACATTGCAA
>CAIGRO010227859.1:0-16368 GCA_903798355.1 Fraxinus baroniana | reverse complement strand
ACTTTTTAAAAAAAAAGTGACAATTTTTATAAAAAAAGTGACATTGTGTCACTTTTTTATTTTATACAGTATTTTTTACTTCCTAAAAATCCTTCATATGATTTTAAGGGTATTTTTCAAAACATACATAATTTTAAGGGTATTTTTGTAAGTACCCCTTTTGAGAATTAGTATAGCCCAACACGCCAAGTAAATAGTGAGGCAGCCCACTAATTTAACAAATAGAATGCAACGTGAGGTTATGTCAAGGAAGTGGGCAAATTTTTTTGGCAATGTAGCATGATTGATTTTAAATTGGCTAAAGAGACATGAAAAGTGTTGAGTTGTGCTGAATTTCCCAATCACGTAGAATTTTTTAACGTCTATGGGACCGATAATGAGAGACCACATAGCATTTGGTATGACCTTAGTCTTCTTAATCTCAAACTTAATGCTGCAAGTCTCGAATAAATTGAAACTGGGCAATTTATTTATGCATTTTGGGATTAAAATCTGATTATGTTCTAACATAAGTTTTTATTTTGAAGTAATGGAAGCGAAATGCTCTGTTTCTGAATTTATGCCACATCTTTTTATCTATTTACATTTTGGTATTTGTTTTACATATTGTATGATATACACTGCAAATGGAACTTTGGTTCATAATTCTCAAGCATTGGTTTTTAAGGCAGATCATGATCCTTATACAATCCAGTAAATGATATTGTAATTCTACCTTCCGTGTTTGACATTGGAAGTAACAAAATAAAGGGTTTACAAGTAACTTAAAGGAATGGTAAATCATTAGGGAAGACCAAGACAACCAAGAAAATATATCTTTGAAAATGCATTTAGTGGGCTACATTAAAATGTAGTTTTAGGGGAAATTGTGTTTTGGAATAGTGATTTTTGGGAGAATGTGTGGTTAAAAAATAAGAAAAAGTTTTGAGATTACGTGTAATATTATTTCATGGAAAAATGTATGATTGGAAATGAATTTTGTAAAAATGCATTTTAAAAAAAAAAAAAAAAAAAAAAAAATGGATCCCAAACATTTGATATCTGCCTCTTGTATTGAAGGTGATCAAGTTCTGCAGGAAGAGGCTGATGCCACTTTTACAGTTCAGCCCCAAAAAGATGATCATAAGCACGCCGAGCTTAATGCTTCATAAAGCTTCCACTTGTGAATCCCTCGTATCGTAGTTGAAGATGATACATGTCAATGTGATTGTACAAAGCAATGGCTTCACATTTTCCTGCCTTGGCACTCAGCCATGCAGCATCTGTAATAAAAACTTATCTCGAGTCATGCTGTATAGGTGTGGGAATGTAACTATCTGTTACCTAATGTGCTTCAAGTTGCCCATCAATTACTGGTGAGAATGAGCAAGCGGAAGCGGCCTTGTTAAAGTGAAGATAAATAAATCGATTTTCCCAATCCAAAGGATACAAACAAATATTTAGTAGAACAATTTTTCACCAAAGAATAGGAATTATGCTTGATCATGTACATTATTAACATTATTAACTGGGACTAGGACTTCTAACATACATAATATTTGATATACAACCCACAAAATAGTTATAATTCCTTTCACAGCATTGGCCTTGCATGTTATTTAACTCATATTTTATAACCTATTAACTATAACCTTTAACAAAAATATGAGCAAAAGAATGATAATGGAGTTCTAGCAGAAAAGTACCAACCGAACACCCCATATTGTGGAAGGGAGAGGCTTGCACAGAGAGTTTTCCGAAGGATAATCCAAGGAACAAAAATGGAGCAGTTCACTTTTATTTTGAGTTTCCAATGTCCAATGAAGCATCAGAATGCCTTCTTTTCTTTGGTTCTGGTTCACCTATCTGCAAAGAAACACAACTTTCTCCTTCCATCCCATTTCTTAAATATGAGAGGTTTTTCAATG
Organism: Fraxinus baroniana; assembly: GCA_903798355.1. Lineage (NCBI taxonomy): Eukaryota > Viridiplantae > Streptophyta > Magnoliopsida > Lamiales > Oleaceae > Fraxinus > Fraxinus baroniana. The sequence continues at coordinate 14,461 of CAIGRO010227859.1, read as the reverse complement.
CAGCCTGTTCGCATTGATGGTAAGCTAAATGACCTCTAAACGTAGAGAAACTTGGGATGAACTGATGCTCTACACTCGGAGCTCTCTCAATGCTGCATTCAATATGAAAGTCCTCATGCCTCAGTGTTGGAATTTTTCCTTGATGAGAATCATTGTCAGTAGAAACTTGTTGGACGCTCAAAGCAACTGGCTTAAAGTTTTCTTGGGATTTATCTTCTGCAGTAACGTGCTCAATTGGTGACGACACTCCAACAGTAGAACCACCTCCTGCCAATGCATTTCTCTGCTCTTGCAGTGCCGCTATTTATGCAATTGGAAACCAAAACAAGCTTAATCAGGAGAAGATACCCCCAATAAAAAAAAAAAAAATAAAAAAAAAAAAAGACATACAAGAAAGTAAAGAAATTACAATGAATGGGGACTAGTGTAAAGTTGTTTTCCTCCTCACCCTTCAACCTAGACACAATTTTGCACAGGACTACAAAAACATCAGCTAAGAAATGGAAGTGGAAAATGCAGACAAACTATCAAAATAGATAGACATATAAAACAGCTGCATTAGAGATGATGCCTAAGAAGAGGAAGCTAGAAGAGTTAAGAGACAATGGCATTAACTGAGCGAACTGAGCAGTGCAGTGTTGATTCTCCAAAAAAAGTTGCCTCCAAAGTTAAAAAGACCCACGGAATTTCAAAATACATTGCAGTATTGGTCAATTCTGTACATTTAATACTTTATGTGATTTCAGTGCAAGTGTGATATCTGTCAGTGGGCATTTCTTTCACAAGAATGCAGGACCATAAATAAGCATGTTCATGTAATCTTTGCAAGCCTGTGACCTGATTTTCATAATTCGTCAATTATGATCCAATAAATAACCTTTCTCGGGCCCAATAGTACTATTTTGATGGCCTGACGGAGTTACAGTTGTGTCAATATCTATGCCATGTAAACAAATTTAAACTGCCATGACATTTTTATCAGATTATTAAAAAAAAAAAAAGAGTGATAATCACAAGATCAACTACAGTGGTTCTTTTTAATAATTTATCCCCCCAAAAAATCATATTTATATCTTCTTTTTAGATTAGATATTAGCTAGCCTTTTATAAATAAGTTAATTGTTGAGTCACTTAATCTAGAAACTTAAGTTGTCACATAAAACCAAATATATGTAAATTTATAACAGAAGTACACACCACCTCAGACATGATTTATTTATTTTTACCATTAAAGCCTAACATGTGCACAAATTCATTTAAATGGGTGGCGTCGAAACTTGAACTCATGGCCTTTACGAGATTTAATATCATGTTGAGTCGGTTGATCTAATAGGTTAAGTTATTAAATAAGCCCAATATATATAATTAAATTATTATTTTCAATATCAACTATTACAAAATGGATAAGTTAGTGCCAGTCATGAGGGCAATCAAACCTATACAAACCTTGGAGGCCTTCATTGGATGTGATGAGATCAAGTTCAAGGAGATCAAGAAGGCGCCCTAAATCAACTCCACTGGTCCAATTCTCGGGAGGCTGGCCAACTTTTAATTTCAACCGACCCCGATTAGCTGTCCCACCCCAAATGATCCCGACAGGCCGAGGTTTCTCCCCATTTTGACCTGTCAAAAGAATAAGGCTGCCACTGTCGCCTTCAAGGTCAAATGTCTGTTGATTCTCGCCAACAACAAGAAAATCGGTAAAGAAACAAATCCCTTTCTCATCATTATACTCCAGGGCATAGGCCATTATGGTGCCAGTTGTCATGCCAGAGCTCCTTCCAACTTTCACCACTTGTCTTCCAATGAGACTATTGATGGGAGACTGCAAATCTATATTATTGACATCATCAATTTCACCTAGTCCTTTTACAAGTGTAGTCACATTGGCCATGTTAAAATCTTCTGCAAAAGGGATGAAAGCCCCATCTGCTCGAACAAATGTTTCTGCATGATCACGAAATTGTAATGGTCACGTATGGGAGTCAGGACTCAATTAGATACCTTTTAGTACAAATATGAAATTGGAGACACCTTTATATTGGATAACTAGATAAGTTTTTAAAGATGCAAAATAGGACTCAGCAATCATATTATTGTTGTATACAACTATTAACCAAAACACAAAGCTCAATATACCCAATGGGAAGCAACTTTTAAAGGTGGAATGGTAGCATGAAAGCTCAAATCACCCTCCACCAAGCCAATATTTAACCATATGTATTTTAAAAGAAAAATTATCTCCGGTTACAATATATTGCTCTCTGAATCTGAATGTTTGGGTACCGAGGAATCACAAGTAATCATACAATAACACATGTAAATGACTTTTTCATTAATAACTTAGCACATACAAATTCCAGAGCAAAGCCAAGGAAAATCAGGTGGAAGAAAGACCATAAGAAAATGAGCAACATTTAATAGATTCTAATTATACAATGAAGCGGTATAAAGACTCATAAGGGAATTAGTGTTGTACTCTTATCTACAAATGTAGACCAACTATTCAATTACAATGGTAAACAAGTATGGGCCAGATGCTTACATAATTGGTGACATCCAGTACGTTACTGGTACATAAATTTTTAAGTTTGTTCAAACTGATCTACAAATATAATGGTATAATAAATTGCTAAGAAAAACTAAGGACAATCTTGCCACCTTTTGCCTCTTCAGTAGTTAGTCATTTCTTTATCCTTAGTAAAAATGATCCCATACATATACAACTCTTCACGTTCACACATTTCCTATAATTATCCTTTCATTTAGAATATTTATCTAGACATCAGAATCAGAAACAAAGAATACAAAAGAAACACAAACTTCTATAATTTGGTGGAAGGTAGTGAATAATTATTAATCAATTGCATTTCATAATCTTGAAACGCTTTACCTGGGTTTGTTCCAGCAAAAATTCCATACCAAAGATCATCTGTTATAAATGATGTAGCCCTTTCCACGGAACCTAAATATACCCCAGGCCCAAGACTTGGGGGCAAGGGATGAAACATTTTTTGACTTGGGTAATCAAGATCAACTGCCACGTGCCGATTAGTTAGGAAACCAACCTTCCTATTTCCTGTTCGACTTTTGACAATAGCGCCCAAGGTTCCATATGTTTCTTGGCTTGCAACCTAAAAATGCACAAGAATATTAAACACTGGGAAGGGGTGACAAGGAAACAACTAGGAATATAATGAAGGGAGAGTGCTTGAATCCAGGGTTATGTAGAAATGAAAACAGCAAGGTATGAAGGCAGAAATAATTACACAGGTCTATGACGTAGTGTGTTATATACATTATTAGAAGCGTTCAAGATGCAGAGCATGATGAGAACAGATCGATATACAGATTGCCAAAATTGAAATATTTGACTATGTGGCATACACGTGATCAAATGCTCAAGTGGATTCATTCACTGAGTGCAAATAGCCTGATTGATTCATTTTTAGAATTACATTGACAAATATTAGACATGTACGATACTTCTCATCAATGAATCTTTAGTTATTTCCATAGCAGCCAAGAATAACACACAGCAACAAATTGGTAAGTTAAGTAATTAATCATGACAAACCATGTATTTTCCTAAAAAATTATGTACCAGGAGTACCAAAAAAATTATGTCTGCATGAGGGAGCTTCTGAAAGTCATTAACAGCATCCTAGGAGAAAGCACTGCCATAAGAGTTCATTTATGTAATCTGGGTTTGGATTTAGCATTTCCTTTGTAACATTTAACTATGAAAGACCATTATCTTACTTGGCAGAATACGAACATGCTATGTTACAAGAAGCATAAGAATGATAAGAGAAACACATTTTATTACCTGGGAACCAGAACCAATGCATGGATCACCTCCACGCAAGCCATCTACAAGTTCTGTATACAGTTGTTCCTTTGGGGTGGCTGCAGGTGCTCCATAATAAGAGAATTCGACAACATCAATATCACACCATACACCTCCAGGTCCCTGTTCAGGATATGACAAAGACACATAAATCGGAGCTTGTAAGAGTTACGGGAAAGAACTTCTAAATCTTCCTCGGTTCAGTCCAAAACTTTTAATGTCGCCGTTAACGTTTGTAATTACTAAATTTTTTGCATAAAAATTGCAAGTTACACGATCCTAAAGAACTTCCAAAATTTGAGCCCAACCCAGAAGACATCATCCCCAAGAAAACTTTTGTGAACATGAAAGCCACAACTCACGATTATTAATAAAGCAGCAGTACCTAAAGGTAAAAGACAGAATATAACCAAAATTGAAGACATAATCACCAAAATTTAGAACCTTGAGAGCAGCCGGTAGACAATGAGCATGACTAAGCCATTGCCTGTGAACTTTTCGAGCAACAAAGACAAGAATAGCTGGTATATCAGTCATCGCACCCCGCCTGATCCGGCAACCAATTGCAGTGCCAAGACTACAGCGCCGCAAAAATTTGCTGTGAAATGCCCTAATTATCATCAGTTCAAGTAGGGTCGTAGCTTGCTGTCCTGATGGTGGTCGTCCAATAGTTTCAGGTAAAACCCCTTTCTGAAGATTTCCAAAGTATTGTGCCCTATCTTCAGCAGTATCTGTTACCTGGCTGGAAGTAGGCCATGAAAAATAAGCAGCATTGCTGTCGACCTGACCACCTGATGCAAAGGCTTGTAATGGAACCGGACTTGAAAAAGGCAGATTGAGATTCTGGCAGTAATCTCGATCCATATACAAAGCTGATTCCTCTGATTGTGCAGAACCAAAGTTATGGGCTCTTATATCCATTCTAGCCTGTTCCATTTCAGCTTTCCTGCAAGTTTTATCTTAAATTTAACATTTATTTTCCTCAAAAATAGGAAAATGCTTGAACTTAAATGAGATACTCAATATGTTTTAGCTTCCTCAAAATAAGTATTTAATAAAGCTTAATTGAGTTGAGTTCAGTTGCGTTTAGGACAAACATGCTGGGCTGCCACACTTGGAATTGAATTAAGAACATAATAGAACAGGTCCCACCCAACTCCATAAAATGGAAATGAAATCGAACAATCAAAAAGAGAACCTAAAGAATGTCAAAAGAGCCCAACATGGTAAAACACTAAATTATAAGGATTTCAAGAGAAACAGAGGAAGTCCTACAGAGACCACTAATGAAAACATATCAAGGTACTAAAACAACATAAGCTATTGATTATTTCTGGTTCGGTTATCCCACATTTCCAAGGAGTCATGAAATAAAAATCCAACAAGGTCAATGACAGCAGCAAAGAACAAAACGAAATAGCCCAACTCTGTAAAAGAAACTGGTGGACAGAAATGAACCCTGGATAAGAAGATTTGTTGGAACAGTACTCTTCAAAGAAAAACCCATAAGATTTTAAACCTAATGGACAAAGAACACACACATCTCACGAGTTAAGCAAAATTTAAATCGGAAGATAATAAAAATTGAATCTTTATTCAAATTCAACGAAAACCCACCTGTCAGCACACTAAAGAACTTCGTGCCCAGCAACAATTTTCTTCCCCACGCTCATCTGCAAGATCAATCGATTTATAATAAAGAATCTCTGAATCAAAAAAATTGTACTGCTTAATCATATACGAGTCTTCTAGCACAATTTAGTGCATGCGTGCGTGTGCTTGTTACAGAGAGACCCTCCTGTGGCTGGGGGTAAAGAAAAGAAGAACCGTATATAGAAACAAAGACTTTTTTTAGATAAAGAAAAGATAAAGAAATGAAATATAATACTAAGACAGTATTATTATGCGCAAGCAGTTTGTAACCTCCATTTTCTTTTCGTAAAATAAAAATGTCAAACAATGATTTTTGGAAGAATGTGAATTAGAAAAATACTACTTAAAAAATTATTTTATTGAAAACAATTGCAGTTGAAAATGAGTTTTACAAAAATAAGTCTCAATCAAGGACATAATTCACTATCATTTTTGCTGTCACTTTCATTCTTTTACTTTTCTATTTTCCACTCATCATTTGGGTGATCACACGCTCTTTTTCAATATTTTATTTTATTTGATGAGGAACAGATTCAAGGCATAAGGAAATTTTAATGGAGTGATAAAAAAATAATAATAATAATAATAATATGGAGGAGAAGGATAAGCAGAAAAAAATAAAAATAAAATAAAAAGAATAATTGCTCTTTGGTCCCCAATATACTACTATAATAAGAAGTTAGTTTTCAACCTTTTAAAATGTATTATGTTGGTCCTCGGTATTTTACTATAGTTGCAAAATCATTTCTTATGGATGGACACTATTCAAATCCATGTTGAACTGTCATGTGGTCACTTACATTTAATTTTATGAACATAGTTTTTTATTTACTACGAGAAATGACAATGGGAGCAGGTGGGATATAGAGAGTTATGAATTAAAATATCTTTATTTTTTGTCCAATTTTCCTTATTAATTTATGCTTAATGTTAATATTTTTATTTTTAAATACAGTTTAAATTTATAAACATTAAAATAAAAGAAAACAAAATATAAAAATTAGGACAAGGAATTCCTCGGCCTTGTCCCCGGCCCCATTCCCCATTGCATTTTGGCTATGTACAATTTGAATTTGTGCTTAAAAATTAAATGATTTGAATTTTTATGAAAATCGCGAGACAATGAATGTTTTGACCGTTTCAGCTATAAACGATGATGCAACTAGTTCGAAAGGTAAATCGACTTGCTCGTTTCTAAATATTGGTTACTAACTTGTTAATGAGACAATATTCGAGGATCAATTATACCAAAAATATATCACATTTCTTGGATACCATTGTATATATGTTGTGTGGGGATTAGGGGCCCATACATATTTGCTCCCCAAAAGTTGCACACTTTTTCAACAATATAATCCATACCCAGTTACGGTAACTTTGGTGGATTGGGGTGGGTAGGGTGGGGGTATTGTTTTGGCCCTGCCTCTATACTTCTTTTCTTGCACTTTTGACTTTTATCACACAATTTATACACCAAATATTTGGTTCTTGAACAAATTATTTGATATTCAACATGATATGATTTGTAGAAGACAGAAAAGGGGCAATTTTTATTTCTATGTTTGGTGTAGAAAAATGAAAAATAATCAAACCGAAGGAGAGTAATTAAAGATTCAATTGAATGTAGACAATTTTAAATATTTTTTATTTACTAATGCGGCCTTAAATTAAATGACATGTATTAACTAGACTTAAAAATTTGACATAATTTTTTGTTTTTCTCATGTTCCACTTTCAAATTTAATGTTTTTTTTAAACAAACGGATATGATTATCAGCCAATATACGTACGAACCCCAATAGGCAACAAGAAAATGCAAATGAGATCAAAATAGATGATGAAATGGATGAATATAGATCGATATACAATATAGACATATAGTATATATAGAGAGAGAAATGATCTAATAAGTATCGTGCTTAGTTAATTATAAGTATAGGCGACATGACATATCAATCTATCCGTAGATAAATTGTGATGGACCTTGAGATTAATTGAAATATGTTATTCAATGAATTGATGTGTCATCTCTTATGTTCATGACAATATGAAAAATCACTCAAATGATTTGAGGATCCACTTTAACTTGACAAAAAAAAGCCTTTTGCTTATCGAAACCAAACGGTACAACACAAAAGGTCGAGCGCACCCATACATGCCGTCCCATGGGAGACATCATTTGAAAATACAATCATAACACCCCACAACAACCAATAAAGAAAAATAATTATGACATAAGGTCTAAGGCTACTTTCTAGGTATCATAACGGCCCCATCGATACCAAACTCTCCAGCCAAATAAATCTCTCAAAAAGAGCGGCAACACACTGTCTTAGATCCGATAATATAACTTGACATGATTAGGACTGTGATTTTTAGTCTAATGGCCTATATAAATAGGTTATGGTCCAACAAGAAAGGCCACGCTATTTAAAATCTCTCCACACCCTTTTGATTATTTTAGCAAATTCTGTTCTTGCTATATCCCGTACTCCAACAAATATAACACGATTATCTTGTCAACTTTTTCTAAGTTGATGTAAAAGTGTTACGTCATTTTTTGTCATCAATAGTTTAATGGTAGAAGAAGTAGTGTTGAGCTTAACAAGCCCATATTTTCAATCTCTAAAATACTAAAATCTTCTATCCTCAGAAATCCTTCACAAACAAAAAAATGAACTACAACATAGGATAATGAGGTGTTCAAGAACCAATTTTGACTAACTAAGCCTCCCAAGTAATTTACGAATGCATAGGGTTAGAAGTGATTCCATGGAGGCATGAAATCTTCAACTATTGTAAGTGATTATAGAATGTCTTACTAATGCAGTACAACACATTGAGCAAAACCATAAAATCACCATGTGTGCTGTGGAAGTCGAGGTAGAATCTCATGCCCATGAAAGAAATGCTCGATCACATGTGTTTAAGAACTTGTGGTTTCTACAAGAAAAGCCCTCTAAAAGTAGGACTGACAATGCCAAGTGAATGTCACCACTAGATGTTTGAAACTTTAGGCAAGCCAAAAGAATTTTTTATCATCTAAGGTTACACAATTTGTCCATTCATAGAAAGGGCATACCTGATCATACACAACGTAGGCCTGCTATAGAATAAGAGGAAAGACGAGAGCTAGATCGACTAAAATATGTATAGCCAATCTAGAAACCAAGCAAAATGAGTGACATGAGAATGCTTCATCAACCATCACTCTCCTTTTACTGAGGACATACTAGTAAAATCAATACTAGAGATATTAAAGATGTCAAAGCTCGTCAATTACGAAGGAGAAGGCATCCATATAATTCACCTCGAAAAATAAACATCTTGGATTGAGCTCCAAAGCACTAGTAACGCCATAATGTGCATAGACTTCTCCATTTTCCTTGACACAAAGACCAAATATAGTTCTAGAAGTAGCTCCAAAGGTTGGTCAAACATTAGAATGACAGAAGAGTCACCTTTTCAACAGTCAAAAGTTAGAATGATCGAGGAGTCACCTTTTCAACCACCTCATATGATTCAGAGCTTGAACTATGCTAAAAAGAATGTCAGGCGAGCATCAAGCAAGGGCAAAGTAGGTCACAAAAAAACTACCCCAATAAGTTCAACAAACAAATCATGAAGGTTGAAAAGATTTTCGATGATGCAATTTTGATGATAGTCTTATCAGGATTAAGACCAAAACAATATTCTGATGGTCCGTCCATGAGGATGGATTGAAATATTATCATGAGTTTCAGAGCAGATCTAAAAAGCACATCAATACAGAAAAGCTATCTCAAATCAGAAAGAAGAAAAAATTAGGGTCTGTGATGTACCTCGACCCAAAGAAAGGAAAATAGAGAATAGGTATATTTCGAAAAAGATAAGGGAGCGTTGTAAACTACAACCACATACACACTCGGAGAAATTTGAAGAATACCACCTTTTGAACACTTCTCTAGATGAAGTCTTTATGTAGGTCAAAGAAATCCTCCTCAAACCCCATTGTTAAGGAAAAATTCTACCTAACTCAATCATATAAAGTATTACCAATACTACAGGTCGATAGGCCATGATACGGGCAAATCTCAAGATCAAAAAGAGGAAGTGAAATCATTGATCAAATGAAGACAGATGTTGAATTTATAGCTAAGACTAGCAATTTGCAGGAACTCCACAGTTTAGTCAATTGAATGATCCTCATCCACCATTCCTACCTGTCAAGCAAGCCAACCCAGCGTCGATATTCAAATACTAATGGGACAAAATCAACGCATTAATGATTCAAGGAAAGATATGCATAGACACACAAGTGAGGCTCGAAGTTAGTAAAACCATAAAAACCAACTATCGTTAGAACAACCTAGGATTAAAAATGGGCTTGAGTGGTTCAGCTTCTTGAAGGAGGACTCCAAGGGAATCATCCATAACCAAACTGACACAATAGTGATAAATATGTTAGTAGCAGTACTTAATTCTACAGAAGACTTGTAGACAATAAAATTTCGATCAACATTCTATATAAAAAGACCCTAGAATAGATGGAGAGATTTTAAAGGGATATCTTCAGTCGTATCTCAAAAGACTACAAGGCTTCATAGGTGACATTTGAAGCAAATGGTCAAATCGTCCTTATAGTGGAGTTAGAGGGCCCTCGAGTTATGGAATGAAGATTGTTAATTTTGTGGTGGTCAACCTCCTATCCAACTACAACACAATCTTACATACACTACATGAACTCAAGGCAACAACCTCAATCTATCATTACTACACTAAATTCGTCACATCTAGGGATGTATGAATGGTACTAGGAGATCGGGTCGAGGTAACATCCTAAAATATCGACTTGTCCAAAAGGCAAATACATATGATCAACAGATGATATAGAGATCGAACCAAGGAGATCCATCAAAAAGTTCAGCATCTGCATATCTTACAATTATAGGGATTATAGTAAATGCAAAAAGCTACTAGAGGATGACAACCTCGCCTTTAACAAAGCTGATGCCAATCTCATTAGCACACAAGTGTCTTGGTGCTCCCCTAATCTATCACTAGAGACATCATCCACAAAATACTAGTGGATACATAAAGTGCATTTAAAATACTCTATACTTAAATACTTAAATGGATGTGGATCCCTCTCGAATTCCTAAAGTCATTTCCTAGCTCCACTCCTCGGCTTGCATGTTGCATTGTAGTATCTACAGGTCAGGTCACTTTAGTTGTCGAAGTGGGAGAATCCTTGCATTTTGTTAACATTACCTAGAGTTTGTGAGATTCATCTTTGTCATATGATGATAACATAGGACAACTCATGCTTAACAACTTAATTGCAACTGTTTCCATGTATAGCTCACCAAAAGTTCCCTACTCCATATAGGATAGGCAAGATCAAATGGATCGGGATAGTTGTTGAGGAATGCCAATTAAATAAGCTAGTAAAGAATTGGATAAAATCTAAATAACTTAGATGTGTTCGTATGGAGCCACCAAGACATGGATGGTGTTGGTCTTAAATCACCTGTCACAAGCTCAACATTTACCTCAAAGTTTGACCTAAGCAACAAAGGAGACTTTCCCTAAAACCAAAAAGGTATGAAAATCTCATTGGGACCTTTTGTTTATCGAAATCGAATAAGATAACACAAAAGGTCGACCTAAGACTCCTTTGGTGGCAACACCATCCCCACCAACCAATTGAAGTAAGTAATGATCACCTATGGTATAGGGCTACGACCTAGGTATCATGATGACCATGTCCCATCGAACTCTCTAGCCAATCAATTCTCCCCAACAAAGGACTGCAGCACACATGCCTAGATCGAATATTGTAGCTTGACATGATTAATGTAACAAATTCAAGTTTGTCGGCTCTTATAAAGGGTGAAGGCCTAATAAAGAAAAGGTTTCGCCGTTAAAAATCTCTCTACACCACTTGTACTTAAATTTCAATAAATTATCTCTGTTATGCATTGTTTCATGAGGCCTCAAATATTCTATGTGGCAAGTAAGCATGGGGCCTCGCACCGTTTCAAAGTATCACATGGTTGTTCGGATCAAACCCCTTTTTAGTGGCTGAACCAATATGCTTATTGACCCTCTTTAAACTAAACTGATCCCATGGGTAAGAACCGAACTACGGGGGACAGCGAGTTCACGAAAGGAGTTCAGTACAAGCTTTTTCAAGCAAATATTCAGTATGTGATTGATATGAAAATTCACTGCCATCGCCATGTCCAGCCCATTAGGTCAAATCTAAAATCGTAAGCTAAGCATTATGGATGGTAAAATGGTATTAGCGTTTAATGCTTATGATTGATTGATGGCATCAACCGCACGAATGAGGCCACATGCCTCTTCATTAAACGACTCACGTTCACCTTTTTTTAGTATAAAGGCTCACACTTAGTTCCATTTTAAGAGTAATGCAAGTTTATACTCTCAAACTATAACTTTGCCGTATCACTGTTTTATCTATCACTCCCCAAAGTCGACCCCCTTTTTTATATTGGAGGCACGCGACTAAAGTCCTCCCACACTCATACACTTATTTCCCTGATTGACTTGACCGTTAGAGCGCGCGCGACCAACTCCACCACCACCGAAGGAAGCCACATGTTGCTAATTGTTTGTCCAAGTATGCAGGAATCAGGCTGGCGTGAACATGAGAGGCCTTGTGATCTGTTAGCTATGTTGGAGATATATAATTTGAGGTCAATAGTCTCCCTGTTATACCTGAATTTCAACAACTGAAAACGAATATTCTGTTTAATTTTCTCTAAATTGATCAAAAAAATGTCACTTTATTGTTGGTCATCAACATTATTGAATGCTATAAGCCAAGCATCAGTACATAGTAAAGCATTTCTCTAAACATACATATACATACATATTATAATATGTGGAGAGGGAGGGGGAGAGAGAGAGAGAGAGAGAGAGAGAGAATGTGATAAATGAGAACTAGAAATGCACAATATTATCAGAAGAAAGTAAATACATGCTTAGAAAATAATAATGGAGTGGTGAAGAGAAAAGAAGAATGGAAACGAATAGAAATCAATAGGCTGCTGAAAAAAGGATAAAGATGTTGCTGGAGTTTGCCAAAAAGTATGGAGTGAGATGGAGAAATGAGATTGGAGAGGGCTTGTATGTGGTTTACTTTTTTTTTTTTTTTGTTCTGATTATATTTGTAAATTAATTGTGATGCATTTATCAAATGGACGGTTATATTGTCACCATAAATTTTATTTGAAAAATCACATTTTAATTTCAGTTAAACTCCTCAATCTTTGCTTGTTGTAGCAATTATTTTATTAATTTTTCTTGTCGAATTTTCATCTTCAACATTTTATTAATTAGTACATCTCGTCCTTAATGATGATTTATATCAAAATATTTTATTTTAATGCTTTGTGAAAAACACGTAGTTCGACACTAACAATACCTAGAGGGGGATGAATATGTATTTTATACGGAATTAAAATAATTAATTAATAGGCAACAAGTTGTTATCTCTAAATGGTTAATCATTCAAGTCATTTTACCTATATTTAAATACCGCAGATCATGCAACCAATAAATAAAGCAGTAAAGAACAATAATATGATCACGGAGAAAACCAACTGGGAAAAACTCTGGACACTTCACCAGTCAATCTATTATAAACGAATTTAGCAACTTACAATCTATCAGACTAGACGATCTGTACTATCTGATCTCCCGACTGCACTCCTTACAGCTCTCCACGGATCCCGTGCTCCCCTGCACCAATCATTAGCTGCAGTTGCCAAAACTCTCCATGGAATCTGTTACCCTATAGCACTCATAACCTTGTGAATTCGTTTATCTCTCATAGATCACGAAGAACAACCAGTTCTTCATAAACAGTAACTCCTGTCAACTCTCTTAGATCTTCAAAAACTCTGACCAGATATATAGGAAGTAAGGGTACGGTATTTGGATTATGAAATCGATGTTTTTCTCACCAAAGAATCTCACACAGATGAATGTTGAAGGATATGATATGGAGGAATCACTCTCAGACTCTCAATGTTCAACCTTAGAAAATTAGTACATGTGAGTTTTGGTATTTATAGATAGGTTAGAAAACGAATGGATCGAGTAAAAAGCTTTTAAATCGCGAAACAAAATTTTTCCAGACAAATATTTCGCTCGAGTGAGAGCTCAGCGACAGTGACAGCCTGTCGCTCGAGCAAATGTGGAGCGACAGTCCAGCGATGATGTTTCTGTTTTGTAGCTCGAGCCAAACTTGACGATAGTCTAGCAAAAATTCGCGTTGTTTTCCTTCTTTTCCCATTATCGAAACCCTAAACCTAAACGCCTAACTTTTCAACTATTTGTACATTACTCCTTGAACTTTTACAATATCTCAATTTCAATCCTTTTGTTCATAAAATCACCAATTACAGAAATTCTAAAACATAACAAACTCCCCCTTTGACATCTTGTGACAAAACTACAATCTAAGTCAATGTAGTAATAAAATGAAAATTACAAACACAAAATATGACTCAACCTTAAACTAAAATTGTTTTGAACAACATCTTCAGTTCATGTTTCCTAAAAAAGACAACTCTAATACAAAGTGTAAAATGTGTGAAAAACAGGATCAATATTAAATGTAGTTCAAACAGTCTAACTATAAGAATCAATTAAGCAAATGTAACTCATAAAGCATATTTTTTAGTTTTAGAACACAAGTTAAACTAAGACATAATATCAATACAACCCAATATACAAAAACGAAAGATTGACACTATAAAAACATCAAACACTTAATTTAGCGAAACTGAAATAAAATATGCACAAGTTCCCCCTTATTGCAAACTCTCAATGATTTAAGCAGTAGACATAATTTATTTATGTCTCTCACCCAACAACCCCTCACAAAAGAAAGGGGGGTCCTGCAAAAAGGGTTAGTTTTTGAAGGATTATAAGGCTGTTGGAAAG
>CAIGRO010227850.1:0-16676 GCA_903798355.1 Fraxinus baroniana | reverse complement strand
CAATCGTCGGAGAATTTTTAAAATTAGCATGTTATCGAAATTCAAATTTATTGTGATTTTGCCCCTGTTTGGTGGAAATTAAAATCAAATTTTTAGTAAATTTTGATAAAAGTTAAAAAAGTTATGAATTCCATGAAATATATTATTAAAATTAATTGTTAACTTTGATTTAGATTAAAATTTAGAGTTCAATCGATATCAAACACGGGGGAAAAAAAATCAAAATTTGGGGGGGGGCACGTGCCCCCTAGGACCCCCCTGTGTCCGCCCCTGCAAGTACCCGCCAAAATCCATAAGATATTTCTGCCACGTAGTCCAATAAAATATTTCGAGTCACCATGCAAATAATGTAGGTCACCACATGGCACTTGTTTTTCTTCGATATAAATCCTACTTTTTATTGATTCGACTATATTGAAATTAACCAAATGTTGATATCCACGCGTTCGATAGCCAATAGAAAATAAACGCGTAGCCCTATTTCACAAATCAGTGTCAAATACAGTTGATTATTTTGCTATTAATCCTACACATGTTTATCCATAATTCCCTCGACCGAATACACATATAAATCTTCCACAACCGCCTTTGAAAACATTGATTGTCTTCGCCGAAGAGTTTTTCTTATCCTCAATCCATTTAGCGTTTTAACGTGTTAAGATGAGTTAGAGCTTGAGTTCAAATTAGAGACTAAGAATCGACATTGAGTCAATGAACTCAGGGATTCAGGACGAGCAAATCCTCATACTAATCTTCAAATCATTGAAAATGGACATCTATGACCTCTACCACATCGCCTCCATGAAATGGAAACTTCGAGCTATGGCGAACAACTTTATCCACATATGATATCCATATTGACGGACGAGGCGAGGAGGATTGGCGATGGTTGGCAAACACTGGCAAAACTACTATTTTTCTATAGCGGATGGGTATCGACCATGGATTTCAAATTGAACCCACCTTGCCCTGTCATTTAATCAACACCTCCCAATTTTCCAAGACCTCCGGCTTGAGTTTCCCAATGAAAAAGTGCAAAGAGGGTGTTTTATAAGTGAGTGATCTGTGCGAGCATAAGGCAAAGGACAAGAAATATGATGCCGGGATATACATGAGGGCGTTTCAGGGATTTACAAGGTCAAAAACTCGAGAGTATTAGATAAAGTGACACGTATTGTTTGAGGAGACAATAAGACGTCATTATTGTTGGGCTCAAGTTTAAAGCATGACGACAGAGCATCTAATTCTCAGGAAGAACGTTGCACGTCGGCTGGGGTCATGTGATGATGGGTTAGAGTATTTTGTTTGGTTGGACGGGCACATGCATGGAGCTTGTTGGCTGGTGTCTCTCTTGTCTAACGAAGATGATGAGGCTAATATTAACGATTCTGATGATTAGTAATGGACAATTTTTACACGATCACTAGTCAAATTCTCTCTCATTTTACAGTTTCACTATGTAAGAGGGACGTAGTGTTATATCCAAGACTATCTTTCCCACTGTTTCCTAGTCTATAGGTCCAATATCATCTGCTAGCGCTTATTCGTTGCTTGGCCAGGACACATTCCTCAATTTTTCTAATTGTTCCTAGCTTTCAAGTGACTTACAACTTTTGGCCGCTCTTGTTGTCAGAAGTCATTCTCTTGGTAATTATTCGAGTGTTTTGTTTCCATCATTTCAACATATTGTGCCTCCACAATTTGCAGATTTTCCATGCCCCACAAGCCTCACAACTTTTGCACCAATAGAAGATATGACCGGACAATCTAAACTCCCCAATTTATTGGTGATGCAACCTCATGTCTTTATGGAAAATCCCTTATCATTTGACATATATTGGTTTAAAAGCATAGCTCAATAGCAATAGCTGAGATTTCAATAAGCATGTTGTTTTGATTCTCTAAGCTTAGATGTAAAGAGATGGTGTCTGAGAGAGATTTTTGTTCTACTTACATCTTTTTTTTTTTTTCTTTCTTGCTGTTATTTGGATCTTATGTATTGTAATGCAGTTTGTTATCAATTTATGCGAAAATCTTCTCATATATTTCCTTCATCTAAAAGTATCATGTATGCTTAATTGTTATTATCATTGTGTTTAATTGTAGGAGACGAAAGAAGAGCCATCTTAGATTGATTAAAATTACTGAACAAATGAACAAGATTGAAACTATTTCAAAAATATTTGTAACCAAGAGCTAAAGGTTTCTCTTGTTGGAGGCAAGATGGATTTACTAACTTAGATTGGCTAAGTCTTTTAGGAAGGACACCACTGGTAGGAAGAAGTGAGTGAATAAAAAGGAAACTTGTATTTTTTAACTTCAAAACTCGTACACTTGACTTGTTTTCAAAATGGAAGGACACTACCCCTAACTCATACAGTTAGCTTGTTTTAAAAATGGAAGGACATACCCCTTTATATAGGGTTTACATGAGATTTTTAGACCACATATTAAAGGGTTACTAGTCACTCTAATATTCATAACCTCTTAAGTTTACTTAGGACATCTTACTCATCACCCATTCTACTACCATCCACTAATTGCCACTTAGACACATCATTTCCATACATTTGATTTGGAAAATATCTAATCCTAGAGTATTCTATATAGAGCTTTTAAAATCACATACTCTACTGACACATTACCACATTTATCCCCACATCTATTAGTTAGATACATAAATTTTTCTACAAGCTTCTATAAACGTTAGGCTTTATTGGGCTTTTTAAGTAAATTGGGCCTATAAGCAAAATCGTCAAGCCCATATTACTTGTTTGGGTCTCACTAGGAGTTCAAGTTCAAAATGACAAGTTTAAGACAGTGGGAAGAAATGTGTTTTAATAATTCTATTTTTCTCAACTACAACACATTTTAATTGTAACTAAAGTCTTCAATTTTGTTTTATTTTATTTTTTTCGCTCTTATGTCCTCTTTAACCTTTAATTAATTAGCACATATTGTTTCTAATGACGATTTTTCTGTCTAGAACATATTGTTAGCGTGGGAAATTGTTTTGTCAATTTTTTTATTTGCCCATAATGGATTTTCTTTTCGTCATCGACACATCAAGATTGTGCTAATTGTTTAGTTGAAGATAAAACTATGATGAAAAAAGTTGTGCAAAAAGAGCAAAAGTTGAGGACCGCCATTACATTTAAAATGTGGTGTTAACAAAAATTATATTATCATTAAACGAAGACTTCAAAATAATAATCAAAGAAGACTGCTAAAATTAAATTTAATAATGTGATTATGTTTTCGTTTTCAGACATCAATTTAATTTAAATTGTATTCGATATTAATTTGACTCATTTTGCTCATATAGTTAAATATAAAAATATGATAAAATTTTGAGGTGTTACATTGAGTCTCCAAGTAAATTTTTTATGAGAATGAAAAAAGCGAAAGAAACATCATAAAGGCTTTAGGGGCCTGGCCTCCACAAGCCCCCCATGCCTCCACGGCTCCACCAATGGGTGCGATATTGCCGATGCCAAGTAAGGAAAGGTGTATAAAGCTTGGGCAGAGCCAGGATTTAATGGTACGGGGGGCAAAACTTTTCAACAGTGGGCTACTGGGCTTAAAGTGTGGAAAAACAATGGTATAATCAATTAATTTTTTATTTTTATTTTTTCAAAGAAGGTGGGCATGGACAAGAGCCCATCCCTATCTCCGCCACTGATATAGAGAGAGTATGTGAAGATCGATAAACTATATATGCATAAGGCATTACCTTTGTAATGAACATGTAATATGTGTATTTATAATATTTCGTGGTGTAATCCTAAGAGGATTAGGACGCTCATCGGCAGTGCATGACTTGAAGGATTAGCACAACCTAGATGTCTTGGAGCAATTTTATGTTATATCAAAATGACCTTTGTATGATCCACATTGGATAAACACTTAAAAGCAATATCAAACAACCACTTAGATAGCTCTAAATAGGATTATAATGTTACACATTTCATATCTTTATCGTGTGTTTAGGCCATGCTTGAGGTCATGCTTTGATGTGTAAGTCGATCACGAGGTGCCTCGAGCTAGAGAGATCGGGCCTATGAGGTTCTTGCGAGGACTTGTGGGGTGACCTCGAGGTCAATGCCCTTGAGAGGGATCGTGGTTGACTTGTTGTCAATTAATGTTGTACACTTAGATTTATTCTAGAAAAAAAAATATTTTTTTAAGCTTTAAACCTTCATTGGGTCTTTAAAGTTCATTTTTATTTTTGCTTTATTATAGTTTTAATTTGGAGTCAATTTTAAGTTACAAATAATTCCTATATAAGGAAAAGTAGAAAGAATCAACACGACTCTATAATTTTCTTTATTCTCATATACAAATTGATCGCACTAGTATTTTGGCAACAAGAAAAAAGGCTCGTAAGATATTCTCTATGACCATGGCCGTGCACTTGGAAGGAAAAATCGTATTTTTGAATACACATCACAAAGTGTAAAAGTACAATCGTATTCTTGAATACAAATAATATTTTTCATTACATCAATAATTTTTCTTTCATTTTCAACCACATATTCTCCATCACATGATTCACATCAAACAAAAAAAAATACATTTTTGAACTCAAAATATGCACTAAACAGGGGCTTAATATGTGTTTTTCAAGAATATATATAAGAACGTTTAATTGATAACTATTTTTTTCGTCGATTAAGTCTAAAAATGAAATATTTATATTTATAATAGACAAACTCTCGAATCTCAATCCAAAAATTGAAGTTCCACAACGGCAAGGAGGCGGCAAATGTCCCAAATATTGAAATAAAACAAATTTGCATTCTCAAGAAACAACGATAAAAGGTTTTTAAAAAAAATGTAAAACAACAAGAAAGGGGTAAATATGACATTTCACAATTCAAAAATATTTGTCCTATCTGTAGAGATGTGTAACGTTACAAACTGTCATGACTACAAGAGAGCCTCGGGCACCGCGAAACCAATTGGCCGTCCGAGCTTCTTGCCGCCTCCGCCAACAGCCCAAATCCGCAGCGGAAACCCCAATCTCCGCCTCTCATGCACCGGATTCCTTTTCTTCTATCAAATCCGATCAATTTCAGGAGTTTTTGTACTTCTCTTGCTCTTTTTGCGCCACCAATAAAAGCTCTGTTTTGCTTGTTTTGATAGGAAACAGAGGTAATAAATTGAAAAGGATATGTTTTTAATTGTTTTAGCCTCGGATTGGTCCCCTTTTTTGTGTTTAGTTTGAAGTTGAAGAGATAAACGTCTCAATCAGAAAAAAATCTTCTTTTTTTTTTTTGTTTTCCATTTCTTGTTTTATGGTAATATCTGCAGGCTAAAAATCGTTAGCATTTTTTAGTCTCTTAATTTCAAAGGGTGATTTTTAGGAAGAAAATGATTTCTGAAAATTGGAGCTTGATTTTTGGTTCCAGGTTCATCCGTATAGAATATCAAGACATAACTACAATTTATTGAGATAGGATGTCATACAATCTGCTTCAGAATGTCCTGTTGGGATCAGAAAAAAGCATGGACTGTCAAATGATTGCGATAATTTAAATAAAATATTGGATTGTTCTGTGTTTATCTAAGGTGTGAGGTAGATGGTGTTTATATATGTTCTTTGTATGAGTTCAGTATTCTATAATGGGATCACAAAAACATTCAATTTCTATCACATGGGCTTTAGAATCAAGGAGAACCAACATAAGACGATCAGCTTCATCACGTCAACTCATTTAGATAAAGAGTTGGAAATATCTTCGTTTATATTTCTAATCAGAGGGGAGTTGGTTTTTCTATTTATTTCAATTTATAATCATTGTCCTATCATCGTATACTAATCAGGTCCCACTATTTTTTTTGTAAGGAACAAGAAAATAATTCTGACCCGTTTTTATTCATTAACAGGTGAAAGAATATGGCTAGTCTTCAAGATATCTCTGTTTCAGCTTCTATCAATCTTCTATCTGCAATGGCATTTCTTCTGGCCTTTGCATTTTTACGGCTTCAGCCATTCAATGATAGAGTGTACTTTCCAAAATGGTATCTGAAGGGTATAAGAGCAAGCCCCAGGAGTTCTGGGCCTACGGTGAGGAAATTTGTGAATTTGGATTTCAGAACCTATTTAAAATTCTGGAATTGGATGCCTGCAGCATTAAGAATGCCAGAACCTGAGCTCATAGATCACGCAGGGCTAGATTCTGCTGTGTATATAAGGATTTACCTTCTTGGGTGAGTTCATATAGTTTAACTTCATGCTTGTGTAGTATCATACTGAAATTGTAGAGTCATCAAATCCTCAAGCATAGCACTTTTACGGTGTGTTTGCCAGGGAGCACTAGCTATTACTGCACAATATTAAGGAACAAAAGAAGTTATAATCTTGTTCATTCTGTCTATTCTGTAGCAAACATGCTTAAAGTTTGAAACCACGAATAAACAATAATGCTCATGAGTTTTCTAAATTCTTATAGATCACACTAATCATAAATGTCCAGTGCAGGTTGAAAATCTTTGTCCCTATAGCTATACTTGCTTTTGCAGTATTGGTGCCTGTCAATTGGACTGGTAAAACATTAGATGACATCAAGGATTTAACATACAGTGATATTGATAAGCTTTCAATAGCCAATGTTCCTTCAGGATCGAAAAGGTGAGTACTGGATTCATTTTGCTCTTTTTTTTGTAATTTTTTGACTGGGATAATGGTTTCTGTTCTTAATTTAAAGTAGTCTGTATAACAAGTTCTAGTTACGTTCATCGTATAATAATGGCAAAACATGCTTATTATTAGTTTTTTAGATTGGGATAATGGTTTCTGCTCATACCTTAGAAGCAGTTGGTCTACTTTCATCATGAATTAACGGAAAAACAAGCTTATTAAAGATGACTCACAGACAGAATTTCATACACATTCTTTAGTGTCCTGCAATCTGAACATTGTAAGAGGTTAATACTTCAACCATCTTTCTTGACTGTTAACAATACCTCTTACTAGTTTATGTACAATGTACATACAGAATCCAGTGACTGAAAAGCCTTAAATTGCTGTTATGGCCAAAGTAGTAAAGGATGTAGCAGTGTCCTTATTAAGAGGATTTATAATTGCTGAGATAATTTAAATAAATAAAATTTCCCTCTTAAATGGCTTAAACTTTTATTGTGTGGTTCAAATGGTATTAAACCAAGGAAAAGACCTTGATTTCAGTCTTGCTACCACCCGTTTATAAAAATTGTGCACGAGTCAAATATTTGATAGAAAAGAGGGCGGTGTTCACTCGTGTCGTGCAAAGGTTAAACAGATTTATGCATTCAAAATTCTTTAATTTTTTCTTATTAAATGACTACATTTCAATTTCTTCAATCAATCCGTATGCTATGCAAGTCCAATGATTTATATAGAATAAAAGAATAGATGGAAAGGTTCTTTGATTTGTTAGTAGTACTCTTAGTTTATGTTATGCTGTTTTGAATTGTTAAATAACTGATATATTCTTATTTTCATTCAGGTTTTGGGCACATATAATAATGGCTTATGTATTCACATTTTGGACATGCTACGTTCTTTACAAGGAATACAAGATCATTTCTACTAAGAGGTTGCATTTTCTAGCTTCTGCTAACCAAAGGCCAGATCAATACTCTGTATGGAAAATTTTATTAGTTACATGTCTGTTCAATGCTGGTTTTACTTGTTCATCTGATTGCAGGCTTCTCTATGAACTACTTACCTACCACCACATTTTTTAGCCACCTGTTTATCAATTCCAGTTAATATTTCAGGTTCTAGTGAGAAATGTTCCTCCAGATCCTGATGAATCAGTTAGTGAGCATGTTGAACATTTCTTTTGCGTAAATCATCCTGATCATTATCTTACACATCAGGTTTGGATCCATAAAACTTCATTTTTGATATTCTGACAAATGAAGACATATTTCTTAGTCTTCTATAAAAGAAAGGTGAAAATGAGACTTATCCCTTGGAGCCGATGCTGGGACTTTATCTCGAGAAATAAACACATCCTTTTCACGTGTTGCTAGTAGGAGACCAATAATGACCATGAACCAGTAGGAAACCAAGTTACCAAGGGTATGATAGGTTCAAATCCACCTGCATTTGGTTGTAGATTTACTCTTTATGGAAAGGGATCAATAAAGGGAAGAACTACATGTGTAGCTCATTGGAAAGAAAAGAAAATAAGAGAAATGAACCATTTGAGAGAACAAATAATAAGAGAAATGGACCATTTGAGAGAAGAGAACAGATTAAATTAAGTCTACAAATTTTAATTTTAATTTTTTGGTTAAAGATGACCTAGTAGATTAAGACCTTGTTTGTGAGAGATTTTTTCAAGTGAAAAATGATTTTTTTGGAGAATGTGTGGTTAAAAAGGAGGAAAAGTTATGGGTCCCATAGAATGTGTGGTTGAAAATGATTTTGGGGAAATAATTTCAAAAAATCTCTCTCAAACAAGCTTTACATTTAGAAGTTTGTCTTGTTCATTTTATTCCGATTTTGTAGTTTGTTTAATTTCTGAATAACTGGATTGTAGATTGTATACAATGCAAACAAGCTGGCTAAATTGGTGGAGAAGAAGAAGAGTTTGTACAATTGGTATACTTACTACCAAACACGATACGAGAGAAACCCTAAAAACAGACCACAGACAAAGGTATTTCTCCTTAGATGGAACTGTAGCCATAATGTTTATTGATCTATAAAATTGTTCGATAAATGTTCACACTATATTACACTTGAATTTATCACCTCATATTTGGAAGTATATAGACAGGTTTCTGGGGCCTTTGGGGAAAAACTGTGGATGCCATCAATTACTATTCAGAAGAAATTGAGAAGACAAGTGAAGAGGTAAGCCTCCTAAGGTCTAATTTAGACTTGGCTCACTCTCTCCTGATATTACATCAAAAATTGGAAAATACTAGGGGTTTCCAATTTCCATAGATGTACTTGAAATATGTTCCTGGAATACATGAACTTACTTATATACCTGCCTTATTTATCATTCGGTAAGTACTACCAAAACTAGTCCTGGATCATGTATTTGTCAATGAAATGTTCCTGTGTTCGATGACTTTCTAGTAAAAGCTCAATACAGCATTTCAAATTAATATGCTCTAAATTTTCTTTTCTTGAGATACTTATCATGCCTAAGGCTTCTCTGGTATGCAATGTCACTTTCTTGCTTTTCTTTTTATTTTGGGTACAGGAAGCTGCAGAAAGGGAAAAGGTCATGAGTGATCCCAAGTCCATTATGCCTGCAGCATTTGTTTCTTTTAAATCCCGATGGGGAGCAGCAGTTTGTGCTCAAACTCAACAAACTAGCAATCCTACCCTTTGGCTGACGGAATGGGCTCCTGAACCGCGTGATGTATATTGGGACAACCTTGCAATACCATTTGTTGAACTCAATGTCCGAAGATTCTTAGTGACAGTTGCTCTATTCTTTCTCACGTTCTTTTTCATGATCCCCATTGCAATTGTACAGACCTTTGCAAGCCTAGATGGCATTGGAAAAGTTCTTCCATTCCTGAAGCCATTAATAGAAGCGTAAGCTAACATCTTTGAAGCTATTCCTTCTTTTGTATACATGACCATAATGTTCTGAAATGCTGAAAATTTTCTGCCTCAGGAAAGGTATCAAGTCTATCATTCAAGGTTTTCTTCCTGGCATTGCACTGAAGATATTTCTGATTCTTCTCCCAACTATTCTGATGACAATGTCCAAGATAGAAGGTTTTATATCACTTTCGTGTCTGGACAGAAGATCTGCTTCAAAGTATCATTTGTTCATACTTGTCAATGTCTTTTTCGGAAGCATCATCACAGGAGCAGCATTTCAGCAGCTTCATAAATTTGTCAATCAGGCCCCATCAGAGTAGGTTATCTTTTGCATCTAGCAGGCTTACTAATAATTGTTGATTGTTTAATGTTAATATCCCCACAAAATAATCACAGTCTAAGCTTACTTATCAACTTGCGGTCCCCTCCAACCCTTTTTTGTTAACTTCAACACCTTTCAATGTCAAGTTGACATCTTTAACATTAAATAGATAGGCTTCACTGTTCTTTTTGGTTCATATAAAGCTTTTTAAACTCAACAGGACACCTATTAAGCCAAATGTACTACAACCTTTTTGAAGTAATATGTAAAATTTTAGATGTCAAGTCGACAACTTTTGCACAAAATGGACACACCATTTTATGCCACAATGGTTCTTTTGGGTTCTTATAAAATCTTTCTCCACTAGCCACAACGTTGAATGGTAATCTTGTACTGTCGGTTATGTGGAGGTTTAATATTCCCTGAAAATGTTTTCTCTTTGTCATATCCTACCCAGTGGCCATTTATCCTTTTTTTTTTCCTCTCAATGTACATTTCATGTTACATCTATGTTAATTTTGTAATTTATCATCCATGGATTTGCTGTAACTGAGGCAAGAATTTAGAGCATGACTCCGTGGCCAACTCCCACCAATGTGAAATCCTTGTTGGGGGTTTTGGGCTTTAGTTGGTATTATAGGACATTTGTTTGGTTTGATTAACATCATTGGATTCTTAAATTTCATAATGATTATAGTTAACTTATAAGCACTTATGAAATATCTTGATTTAAAACTTTTTGTTAACCAGAAAGCAAAATACTTTTGAATTCTTACAATTACTGGTTCAAATTCTTGAGAATTCTTGGAAAATCTGCAGTTCTTGAGATTTCATTTACTGTCAAAGGAGTGGACCCTCATTTGCTTAATCTAAACGTGCATTTTTTTCCTCTTTCCAATGCCACTTTTATTGTAAGAAGAAACATAAAAGCATATCTCTAATGAGACAATAATTTTCTTGATATTATGCTATCTTGCAGGATTCCTAAAACTGTGGGTGTTGCCATTCCTATGAAAGCCACTTTCTTTATTACTTATATTATGGTTGATGGTTGGGCAGGCATTGCAGCAGAGATCCTTAGACTGGTTCCATTAATCATGTTCCACCTCAAGAATACATTCTTGGTAAAAACAGAACAGGATAGGAAGCAGGCAATGGATCCTGGTTCAATTAATTTTTCTGTATCAGAACCTCGTATACAGCTATATTTCCTACTGGGACTTGTCTACGCGCCGGTCACACCTATTCTTTTGCCTTTCATAATCGTCTTCTTTGCCTTTTCATTTATGGTTTTCCGTCATCAGGTATGGTAACCTGGGAATTGTTATTGATGTATAAGTGCTTTCAAAATATGGAATTCATATACAACCTTCTAGTTCCTATTGATCCACTCACGACTACCAGGAAATAAGCATCAAGAACTCGTTGACTCCCACTGAATACTGGAAATTATGAACGAACTTTTTGAGTTTTCTGAAGTCTTCTTCAGCTCGCGGTATTCTTTCTCGAATCAACGTGTTTTGTTGCCTAGTGCTCTTGTGTCCTTGTGAATCAACAGAAAATTAGAAGGCTGCCTGTGTTTGTTTGTGTTATCCGTTCTCATACATGCTTCCTTGAATTAATTTATATGCTTTAAATAACTAGAAGAGTTTATGGTTGTATTAGGGCATGAGACCTTTTTCTATTAACTCGAAAAATTCAGAGAGCACGATGTATAGTTTTATTGATAGTTGTTGGTCAAAAAGTAATCCGATTTTGCAATTGGTTCTTATGACTAGATCATCAATGTGTATGACCAAAAGTACGAAAGCGGGGCAAAATTTTGGCCAGATGTTCACCGTCGTGTAATTATTGGTTTAATAATATCACAAATTCTACTGATGGGATTATTGAGCACCAGAGATGCTCCCAAAGCAGCACCATCGATACTCTTACTTCCTGTCTTGACCATCTGGTTTCATCGAATTTGCAAGGGGCGCTTTGAGTCTGCGTTCATGAAATTTCCACTGCAGGTTAGTGTGATATTTTATTTCTGGATTGCTCTCTTCTAAAACTTCTCTCCGCATTATTCAACAATATATATATATTTTTTTTTTTGGGAATTTCTTTTTGAAATTTATAGGTGGAGAGAAGCTAATGAATTTGAACTGCATTTAATAATTGACTTAATAATGAGTTTTATTATGTTATAATGATCATTAGACAATATTCAACAGGTAGCCTGCATAAAACCAAGAATATGATGATGATGCTGAATAAAGTAATTTCATTTTGGTGACCAAACAGGATGCGATGGTGAAAGACACTTTGGAAAGGGCTACAGAGCCAAACCTAAACTTGAAAACGTACCTCCGGGATGCTTACGTACATCCTGTCTTCAAAGGCATCGAGTTTGAGAGGCCACCAGTAATCGACGAGGAGGAGGATAACCCACTTGTCTCTACCAAGAGAAATTCCCGCAAAGGTAGTAAAACTGGTTCTATTGGCTCTCCTGATGGTGGCGTTTGAATAACCGAGTAATCTTCTTGTACTTTGTCAACAATGGTGGTGTTCATTCTTTGTGATCAGAATATCGATTTCTGAGAGAGATTGTTCGATCATACTTATCTACAGATGCATGAAATTTCTGCAAAACCAGGAACTCATTGTTTGGTTGTATTTATTCGTAACCTCAGAATCACAGAAGGTATAAAACAACTAGATGAAGTATACTGACTTCTCATCCATATTGTTCGAACCATTTGATGTCTAAATCTAAAGCCTATTGGCATTGTTGAAAGGAGTTTCTTTTCCGACTTTTCTTGTAGCACTTATCATATTTATTTCTTCATAGTATCAGTTTCTGCGTATAATTCAGGGCACTTGAAGAAAGTTGTATATTTTCGCATATTTTATGAGTTAACATGGTGAACAAGTGCGATCAATTCCGCACAGGCTTACAATCTAGTTCATCCGATTACCACAGGGAAAATGCAATGTTTCTTTGTCAACTTCTGATTCGACCCAGATGAAAGAAAAAGAGAGAACTAATAGTGTTAGATTTCAAATGGCAATTCTGGTTTGTTTTAAATCGGTAAAGATAACCGATCCGATAGATAACTCTTATAGAAATTGAATTGCCAGTGAAGATCCAGAATTAGACTATAATGAATTTATGAGAAATAAGAATTTATATTACTGGTTGACAAGAAAACAAACTACCAATTCAAATTAATTGCCAAATTTAACAGAGCTTCTACTTGGTGAATGGCTCGTTGCTTTTCCTGTTGCTTTAGCCTACTAGCCACAAATTCAGGGTCAAGACCTTGCATATTTTGTGCTTCACTGTGTTCTGACCGAACCTCTCGCAGCAATGCGTCGACTTCCCGTACAAACTCGACCCTCAAAAGAACATCGTCAGCCTCGACGACTGGTCTCATTGGACCTTGATGCTAAAAGATTAGAAAATTAAGTTACTCATCTTGGGAAAATGGCAAAATAGAACACTGATGATGCAAAATTTCCCTTAAAATGAATTCAATTGATGTCAACATCCATGTCTGGGATTATACCTTGTCAATGTCAAATCCAGCTGGTACGAGAATACTAAAAGGATCCTCTCGTGGAAAAGTGTCGATCATACGCTTCTTACATGCCTTGAGCCATCCATCATCATCAAATCCATCGTGCAAATTCAAGAGATCATTAAGCAATCTCATGGCCGGAGTAGCCTCCCTTCTCAAAATCTCTGTCTGTACAAGGATAATTCATTTTCAGTACAATAACAAACCTCACTAAGTGGTAAAAGATGAGGTAACTTCAAACGAAATGTCATGTAGAGAAAAATGGAATTTTTCGGCACTTATCCCCTGTTTGGCACACATTCTTTCAAAATACATTATTTCAAAACTCATTTTCAACCACGTATTCTTCAATAAAATAATATTTTACATCACATCGATAATTCTTCCTTACTTTTTAACCACACATTTGTTTGGTTTGGATTTTACAATTCTTCAGTAAATCAATTCTCATTTTTCAACCACACATTCTTCAATAAAATAACATTTTACATCACATCAATAATTTTTTCTTCTTTTTTAACCACACATTTTCCATCATATCACTATTTAAAATACTTTATTTCCTCAATAATATCCATCAAACACACCATTCGCATGAGTTTGTTTGTGAAATGCTAATATTGTTATAAAAGCAAAAAAATGCAAGATTTTTTCTTTGGTTCAAGTTGGAAGTCATATTTCAATTTCAGGCAGTTAGAAATGATCTTTCTTCTGAAGTGGAATCTATATTTCATTTGGGACTCTCTGTTTACTTTAATCCCAATAAAGGTTTCTCTCTTCTTTAAACTTACAAATTTCCGACTCACATAAACAATTGTTCTAGGCAACAAAATTAGTTAGATGACCCGAGAAAGACGGCAAAAACGCAAAAGAATAGAGATGATGACGGAAAACTACTCCAGTGAAGTACGTCATTCAAAAGTCCATTACAGACTTCTTGCGACGTAAAAATGTAAATTGAGGTCTTAAAATGCGACGTAAAAATGTAAATTGAGGTCTTAAAATACGACATTTCCATCTCCCAATAAACCACCATGAATAAAAATTAACTGATGACGCTTCATAAATGGCGCATACCTCAACACGCCTATACAGGAGATCAAGACTTCGAACTGCATCCTTTTCATCCTGAAAAAGGTGAAACAAAAACTTAAGAATATCATATACACATGGTAATCCAGAGAAGGTGATCCTAGGAATGACTCCATCTGCCTACTAGGGGACTCATGCACACACAATGAGGTATAAATCTGTAGTTATCATTGGCAAGCATAACATTAATCAAATTTTAATTGAAGTCACACCTCAAAAGATGTGGTCATTGCTACCTCAGAAATGTGGCGTGCTCATAACAACAAAGAAATGTTCAACCATAGGATCTCTGAGACGCAATACTAAAGGTTGGTTGAAGAGAATATTACCTATTATGCAAAATAGAAGATGGTACAATTTTTCTTTCTGAATATCTGAACGGTTTGTCATTTGTTTTTTGGTAATTCAAAATATTTGGACACTTTTTGTTCTTGGACAAATTAATGCAGCTGTGGTGCTTCATGGAGACAGCCAAAGTGAACTTTTTAACATGAGTTTTCTTCGTCGTGTGCAACTTACAAACCAGCCATACTATTGTACATGAAACAACAGTAGCATCAATCACTTAAGGTACATATAGAACTTGAGAAACACTAGACACGAAACTCACATCTCGTCGAGCAAGATCAAGGCGATTCCATATGATCAACAGAACAAGTTCATTGAGTTCGCCTTTCTCAGCAGCTTCCTCAATTTTCTGTAATCAAGACAGGTAAACAACGGAAAATCAATCTCATTGAGTTATTATTAATATTGTTATCACTAGCATTTCATTTCATTCTTAATTTTTTAATCGGTGGGTAATGGCAAAACTAAAAAGTTAGATACAGAGGAAAAAATTATGCCTTTTTTAAAAAAATAAATAAATAAATAATACAATAATTCTAGTAATTGGTCGAGAAATTCTTTTACTGGGACACACTCGTTATTCACATTGACTAAGCAAAAGTAATCCCAATTCACACATAAATGTACCCAAGTGTTCCATTTACAAATATAAAAAACGACAGAAAATCCAGGATGAGCAAGTTCAATGCTATAAAGAATGATTACCTCCTCCACTTCCTCAGCTGATTTAATAAAACTTGAAACCAATTTCTTGGCTTTTCGAAGCTCTTCTTCTGGATAATCTTTCAGCCGCAAGCCAATTTCACGATACTCGTCAACCTTTCTTTCCTCTTCTTCGTCCTCTTCTTGCCGCCTCCTGTGCAGTTCCTTCGTCTTTTCCCTCTGCTTGGCTTGCCATTCCTACCCTGACTATTTCCAATCGTTGAATTGTTATCACAGTAAAGTGGAAAAACTACCAAAATTGCAAGGATGAGGCAGTAATGCAAGCAATAACTTATACATACATCATCATAATATTCTTTTGGGAGCCCATACAAGTCTTGCTCTTCTATCTTCTTGCTTCTATTCGTAACTAGTAAATAACACCAAAAACCAAAAAAAAAAATGACGAGAAAATTGATTCTTTTCATTCGTTTGGGGAAAAAAACAACAAATATAATAATAAAAAAAAATCCCATAAAAATGCGAGAGATTATACAGACTAACCTGCGCATAGTGGAATCTTGGTCTTGAGCGGAGGTGGGTTTGGAAAAGCTGTGGGATTTCGTGGTAGCGTTGAAGGAGTAGGTGGTGAAAGCTGTAACGGCACAGCTGCCCATCTTACCTGCAATATTTTTGCCTCCATTTTTATTTCTTGAGGAATTGGGCAGGGTCTTCTAAACCCCAGATGCTATGATAAATTGATAACTTTTCATTTGCTTGTGATTTATGGGAATTATTTTATTATTATTACAATCAAAAAATTAGAATGTCCCCAATTCGATTTTAGTTAGTTTTGACAGGCATTGCATGACATAATTTTTTTTTTTTTTCATTTTTCTTTTCTTTTATAAATCAAACACATGAGGTCAGGTTTTTATCAATAACTAGTCTTGGCAATGTTAGTGTCTAATATCTAATAGAATGTACATTTATTCGGAAAGTTTGGTAAATTTGTACATAATTTTTTTGTAGAAATTGATATGGAAAGTAGTGAAATGTTATAAAGATGATGCTAGTTACATAAAGTATTAGTAATGATAATATGAGGATGATATTTTTAAGAAGACCAGCAATGTAACATATTGGG
>CAIGRO010227838.1:0-19526 GCA_903798355.1 Fraxinus baroniana | reverse complement strand
TTATAGATATATAAAATCTCAAAATTAGTTTATATCTTAATTCTTTATAAATATTGTTATTCCTATAAGTTTTAGGACTTCTCATTTAATACCATAATTTCTGGAATTAAATTTTATGTT
The DNA here is from genome assembly GCA_903798355.1 of Fraxinus baroniana. Classification (NCBI taxonomy): domain Eukaryota; kingdom Viridiplantae; phylum Streptophyta; class Magnoliopsida; order Lamiales; family Oleaceae; genus Fraxinus; species Fraxinus baroniana. The sequence goes on along the minus strand of CAIGRO010227838.1, from coordinate 19,406 downwards.
CATAAATTCTTGAAGGCTTAATTGAAATTTCTTATACTCTTATAATAACTTTGATTGCAATTTCTGTGTAGGAGGGTATTTTTGGAAGTTTTTTTTTAAATTTCTGTAAGAATTCTGCAAGTATTTCCTACTCTTACTACGAACTTTTGTAATATGTAATTCCGTGTTACCTGCAAATAGTACGTTTTATGTACTTAACAAAAAAGTAACATGCTAAAACATAAATTCGACCCCCTGGTTTTACTCGGGATTTAATCTTAGGCCAAGAAGCTTTTTCCAATACTTATATAAAAAGTACTAAGATTCTTGGGGGTAATCCCCCTCCCCCCCCCCCCCCCCCCCCCCCCCCCCACGCACACACACTCACACACTCAATTTGCACATGGCCCTTGTGCTACCTGTGCTACTGACTTAGTGGACTTTCTCATGCAGGTGCAGCCTCCTTTGTGGGTCCATGTAGTGCCATTGAACCCATTCTTGATGATCGGCCAACTACTTCCCCTAGCACTAGTACAGCTCCTACCCTCGCTATCAGTCCTGCACGTACCTCTCCGAAATACTCATACAATGACCACACGGGCCAAAGATGGTGCCTTTCGTCCCAAATAGCAAGTTCATGTTCGTTACATTCCGAATACTCCTTTCTTTCATGCCTTGCATGCTGTCATGGAAGCTAAGGGATATAAATCTACCGCCAAGCATCCTCAATGGGCGGCTATCATGAATGAGGAGATGCGTGCCCTTGCCACTAACATGGGTGGACCCAGAAAGTTGAGTGAGCTAGGGCATTTGTTGGTAGTTGAAGACCGCAATAACGAGATTATTTAAGTTAAATAATATTAAAAAATTCTTTAATATAAACGTAAAAATCATATACAATGAAAATATAATCCAAAATAATAAGAAAAAAAATACATTTTTTGAATCATATACATATGCTCAAGTTTCAAGTTGTGACAGACTTAAGGGAGACAAGATGAAACTTATATGTAAAGCATAATTAAACTATAAATAGTAATTCCAAACTTAGGCAAAGTTTTTAAAACAATCATTTTTAAAACTATTATTGACCCAAAAATGTGTTTTGAACTNCCCAAAAATGTGTTTTGAACTCTTAAAAAAATAAAGAATAGTAGTTAGATTGTCTAAATTTAAATTTTACAAAATAAATTGACAAACTTTAAAAATATATATTATGCATTGTTATTATAACCAACCCGATTGATGATTGGACAAATCATTGGTACAACGGTTCAACTACTAAATCATTGCAATACTGCATTTTAGTTAAAAATAATAATAATAATTTTTAAAACAAGTAGTCTATTACTTTCTAAATTCAATATATAGATTCTTGTCGTATTTATTGCCAAATTTTTTAATTGCCATAGTGGTCAAGCACTCCATTTCCACATGCAGAGAGATCGGTTTTGAATCTTAGCTATTGCAAGATATAAAAAATTTCTTTGAGCTATTTGGTAGTTAAAACAATAAAAAGAAAGAGGGGAAGTACTTGAGAATCGAACATTGTACCTCTTGCATACAAAACTAAGACCTTACCATACAAGCTACACAACCTATTGTTGAAAATTATTACATTTACAAATATCTAATGTTATTCATAAAAACTTTATAAGCCATTTTTTTTTCGACGAATTCAGCACGGGTGGCCGCCCTGGCTCGCCGGATGCTCGATCCGCCCCTGGCCACTAACAACACTTGGAACTCTTGTCTTTTTGTCGGCTAATAAAAATATTGTTGGTTCCAAGTGTGTCTTTCTTGTCAAGTATCTCTCCGATGGCTCCATTGATCCCTACAAAGCTCGTTTGGTTGCCAAATGATACACTCAACAACCAGGCCTTGATTTCACACACATTAAGTCTTGTTGTTATGGAGCCACCGTTCATATTGTCCTCTCCATCACCATATCTCGAAATTGGCCACAAGCTAGATGTCAAGAATACTGGTTACCTTCAGGAAGAGGTCTATATGAACAATTCTATAAGGATATATTAATTTGGCCCTCTTTAATCATGTTTGCAAACTCAACAAGACACTCTATGGTCTCAAGCAAGCTCCTCAAGCCAGAATCCATTGGTTTAGTTCCTTCCCGAAATAGGTTGGCTTTCTTTTCAGTCGGGCTGACTTTTCATTGTTCGTATACTCCCGGTTGCCTAGTATTATTTATCCTCTATATCGATGACATTATTGTTAGTAGAAATAACTTGACCTTCATCAATGACTTTGTTGCTCGGCTTCACAAGACCTCAGCCACCAAGGACTTAGGTCTTTTGAATTACTTCCTTGTCTTGAAGTTGTTCGGTCATCTGAGGGGTTATTCTTAAGTAAAACGAAGTATGCCACTAACATCCTCTCAAAGGCCTAGTTACTTGATGCCAAGCCTGTATCCACGCCCATGATTGTTTCTCAAAACTTGTCGTCTAATGGTGTTATTTTCATGATCCAACTCTTTATCATTCCTTAGTGGGTTGCTTTGCAATATTTGACCATCACCAGGCTGGATCTTGCCCATGCTGTCAACTCCATCAGTCCATACATGCAAGCTCCTAAGGTATCTCCACTCTCAGGCACTCAAGTGAATTCTTAGCCATGTGAAAGGCACCTAACCCTGCGGGTAGTTTTTTACTCCATCATCCTCATCCGACATTGTTGCCTAATCCGACGCCAATTGGGACAAGTTGTCCGAATATTCGAAGCTCCACTTGCAGTCTTCTCCATTTATCTTGGTGATAATTTGGTCTCTTGGAGTGCAAAGAAACAGCCTATGGTATTTCGTTCTAGCTGTGAATCAGGATATCTAGCCTCAGCACTTGCTACAGCCGAAATCAAATGGCTAAGTCATCTCCTTTGAGATTTACGTGTCCCCGTGAAGTTTCGTCCTCTGAGCACGATCTTCTTGAGTCAAGATCTCGTATCCCATAGATGTTCCAAACACATCGACCTATACTATCACTTTGTCCGGGAACTTGTTCTCTCTGATACCGTTCAGATTCAACACATTCCTTGTCGCAGATGTGTTCACTAAAAGTCTATCTCACCCTTTTTTCGAAATTTCGATCTAAGCTCTGCATTCAAGCTGCACCAAAGCTGACATTGAGAGGGGTTGTTAAGTATTTGCTGGATACTCAACCTAAAGATACAGGATCTACAAATATTTTAGGAGACGTAAGTAGTTAGAGTTTGTTTCCTAGATTAACTACACTTAAATTCAAATTACCAATTATATATTTGAATGTTTTAATCCTTGTAACAAATTCTTCTATTTAATGGAAACATCCTCACCACCAATGATTAACGTTAGACACCAAAACGTTCTCATGCCCACCCCGCCAATGACCTGGTCGAGATGGCCATCAATTGGAGGCTGGCCCGTCTGGACCAAAAAAGTTATAACTAGCAAAAAGTTGAGATGGCCGAGTTGGTCTAAGGGGCAAGTGGTCCACACTCAACATAATTAATCTTGTTTAACAGAGCAAGAAAAGTGTTAGTATAGCCATTTTCGGCCCGATTACTTTCAGTAGTTTGTGATTGTTGGGACTTTTATTGCATTAGCACACGATCTGATCGCGGCTATGTACTCCAAAAACCTGAGTCAAGTAAACGTACTTTTACTGAACGGCACCAACAAACATAAAAAATTGGTGAAGTCCAATCAGACGGATTCCATCTGTTTGACCCCAAAAATCGTCAGCTGACTTCATAAATGAAAATTTTTATAATTTTCCCCAAACAAGGCAAGGGCTTTTTGTACGTAGCACATTCTCTCTATTAAAATCAAAATTAAAAAACTTCAACCACCCACCCCATCTCCTTCTTCCCCAATCTTTTCACCCCAAAACTAAAACCACACCTACTAAGACGCCATCGCCACCGCCACCGCCACCGCCTCAAAATTAACCACCATCGGCACCACCACCGGTTAGCCCCAACTCCACCCCAAAAGCTAGGAAAAAAGAACCACGAAATCCCGAGAACCCTTACAGAAAAAACCCAAGAAAATGTGGCCCAAAATTCCTTACCAAATCATAAAATTCCAATTATGAAACCATCCTCCAAGAATCCATTTTTTAATCGCAACACAGACAAGGCATGGATGTCATTTAAGACTCACAACTTGTTTTTCTTTTCCTAGTAAACCCCTTACCAATTCTTTAATTACCCATTTGTGCTCATTCTTTGATACTCATAATCTCAATAAGGCATACATCTCAGTATTTTTTGTGATTGAAAAGAGTCTAAATTTGTTGGAGTATGAAACTGTAAAAGCCTTTTTGAATTCTATGAGGATTGCCAACACTAGTGCTCCTACTTTTAGGATTTGGCCGAATTCACTAGGTGGGGATGGGAAAAATGGTGGTGTGGAGTTCTACGAATTCACTGGGTTTGAGATTTGGATCGGAATTGAATGATGAAAGCATTTTAATAGGGTGGAAATGGGATTTCAAGTTGTAATAAAATGGCTTGAGAGTGAAAACAGAAAATGAGGTGGTGACACAGAGGAGGGCAAGAAGTGTGACGCTACCCTTGTGCTACACAATGGAAGGTGGCAATGGTGATCGCGGTGAATGATGTCTTGTGGTGGCAAAGAGAGGGATATGGAAAAAGATATTGGTGTCGCATTTATTTGGGTGCAGAAGGTGGATTCAATTATGGTTGGTAAAAGGGTGGGATGGCCCGATGGGTGGAGAATGGAGGGAGATAAAAGCTTTTTTTTTTTTTATGTTTAATTGGAATAGACAATTTTACCCTTACCCAATCAAAATGATCAATTTTCCAATTTGTGAGGCCATCTTATTGGACTTGACCTACGAATTTTTTAAAAAGTTTGATACTGTGACATAAATGGAAGGTTGGGATAAAATTTGCTACTAAGGCCCTGTTTGAGCCACATTTTTAGAAGTAATTTTACTTTTTATACTGACAATAGGTAGTGTAGTTGTAATTTATTCAAACTCTCTATCTCTTGTGTGGGACCCATAACGGCTATATTTTTCATTCTCATTCTCATTATAATGTGGCTCAAACGGGCTCTAAATGAAAGATATGATTTGGTACCTTGACTGCAATTCTCCCTAAAAAAATTCAACTATGAAGTTTACGAACAGATTAATACTATTTAGCTTTTACTGTATATGGTTGAATCCTTCAACCGGGAAAAAAATAAAATAATATATATATATATATATATATATCAGTCAACTGTATGCCTATTGTATGCCATAGGAATCAACCTTGGACAGCCATATCAGATAAATAAAGGATGTGCAGAAAATCAATCCATCGTCACAAAATTCTCTCAATACTCCCATAAATCAATCATGCCCCCGGCAACAGAAACCCCGGAAAAAAGAAGAAAATAGAGAAATACATAACAATTGACACGGCATAGAGAAGACAGGAATTTACAACAAGTTTTTTAACTTAAAAAGATAGAAGCACAGAACAGTATATTACTTCCAGGCACTGCCTTACCAGTACTCAACATAATTGCATAACCCAATTTAAGCCTCGAAAAGGATCCCGCTCTACAAGCTAAAAAGACGACCATAATTATCCCTTGCTGGTGAAACCGACCCAGCTGAGATGCAATGGATAAAAAAAATAAAAATAAAAAATGCCACAAAGTACTGGTATCTATTTATGCATGTACTTATAGTGTGCGCTTGATCTGAAGATCAGTTCAAGAGCAACTTTAACAAGTTCAGTGCATAGATTGGTAAGGTGATCGTGGTCGAACAGGGGTCTTCGACGGGCTTACCCTGCAAAAATGCAAATGATTAAGAGAATGGGCACATTATGATACGAGAAGCATATAGCGAATGGATCCAGGATAAACAGAGGAAATCAACCTTATTGGCAGTGATCCTAAGACTGCACCACTACAGTTAAGAGCTGCAATGGCACTCTCAGCCTGCAAAGGAAAATATATATATAATCACTGTATTGATTTGAATTATATGTCCAAAAAAGTGAAGGGACTCCACCCCTACCTCCCCAAGAAGAAAGAAAAGAAAAGGTTGTCCAAGTTTAGACACCTCAAACGATATTTTGACATAATGGTGATTCATACTACCACTTGATTATCACCCAAAGGAAGGACTGTATGATGTAGATGATATTAAGTTACCAAGCAAACATGCTTTACATAGAATAGGATCTGAAGTTCAGGTGACAAACCAGAATATTAACCAAGAAATGTTACAAGAGCCGCGTGAAGTGGGAAGTAAATCTGAAGTGCTCTAGAAATTAATATTACTATTTCCATTTGAAACTGAATATTGGCATAGATTTTATAAATGTTTTGGCAAAGTTTTGACACTTGTAAGAAAAATACAAATTATGGGGGTATTTTATCTTTCAAAAATAAATAATGGGGTTGACAAGTTTTTGCTCGATAATGTTCTCGTGTTTATTGCCTTAATCTACAAGGTATTACAAAACTATACATGGAGAGTAATTCAACCCCAGATTCTATGCTTTGTGATTAGGCTATACAAGGAAAGTCAAAAATTATGACGAAGGCAAGTGGGGATTTGGTGAAGAGATCTACGATTTGTTGAGAAGTGGAAACATGGGGGAGAGCAATGACTTTGGAATCATAGGATAGATCATATGTAATGACAGTCTGCTTCAATATGTTTTGGTACGTTCATGATACACAGGATTGACCGCAATTTGAATAGCATTCGTGTTGTCACCATGGAGAATGGTAGGATGCGATTGCCAAATACCAAGTTTTGCTAGAAGACAACGTAGCCACACAATCTCAAAGCATGCAGCTGACATAGCACGGTATTCGGCCTGAGTGGATGATTTCAAAACAAAATTCTATTCTTACATTTCCAAGAAACGAGAGCATTACCCAGAAAAATACACCACCTAGTAGTAGATTAATGAGAGTCAGGGCAGCCCGCCTAATCAGCATCACTATAAGCGACGAGTTCAAGAGATGTCCCCCTAGGGAAGAACATACTACAATGAGGAGTCCCAATAAGATAGCAAATTATAAGGCGAACAACTACCAAGTGTAGATGACGCAGAGCGTCCATAAATTTGCTAACGATATGAACTACGAAAGAAATATATGGACGTGTGATAGTAATATAAATGAGACTACTTACAAACTTCCGATACACAGTAGGGTCCGGAATAATATCACATTCGTCTTTTCGATACTTAACATTAAGTTCCAACGAAGTATCAACTGGCTTTAGATAATTCAGCTAACCTAACCAAGTCTTTCATATACTTGTGCTGATTTAAGAAAATACCATGCGTGCTGTGTGAACTTCTAAGCCAAGAAAGTGAGATGACCAAGATCTTTCATATGAAAAACCAAGTATAGATGCTGCTAAAGCTTCTAAATAAGGATGTGATCTGAGATAAGAATATTATCCACATATACCAACAAGAAAACAATGCCAACAGTACCCTTGTGAAAGAATAGAGGTGCGTCATACTGACTCTGAATGAAGGAAAAATTGAAAAGAGTGCACGGAACTTGTTAAACCATGCTCGAGGAGCTTGCTTAAGACCATACAAGAAGCATTCTAGCTTACGGAGAGTCAGATGAAGACCAAGAGCGGAAAGCAACAAGCGAGAACAAGAGGCGAAAAGTGGTCATTTCAGCCGGGAGCAAATGTCTCATCATAGTCGATTCCATACTCATGACGATTACCCAAAGCAACCAATCGAGCTTTATAGCGCTCAAGAGAATGAGAACCATCAGAACGAAGTTTGATTGAGCATACCCATTCACTTCCAATAGGTTTTACAGCCTGTGGACATGGCACAATCCTGTTCCATAGCTTATCTATATGAGGAATGTATAGAGATCGAGTTAAGAGTAGCCGACATAGAGCTGTAATAAGGAAAATCATATCTAATTGGTGGTCGAGGAACACGAGAACTGCGACGAAGAGTGATAGGAGGCGGAAGATCATCTGGTGAAGGATCAGATGTTGTAGGCGAAGGATCGAGAAGGCTTGTAGGTATCGTCGCTTGAGATGGAAGCTCGAGAGCAATGATCAGAGCAGCATGCCTGCGAATATAGACAAGACCTTGAATTTGTACCGAAAGGATTCTATAGGAAAATCAAGCAAGATAGAGAATACATGAGGATGAATAACAGTTTCTGAAGTAAAGAAATATTGTTTTTCAAAGAAAACAACATTTCGAGATATCCTAACTCGTGTATTGGGATCATAACAGACATGCCCTTTTTTAGTCTTACCATATCTCAAAAAGGAACACTCGACAGATTGCGGTATAAGTGTTGTCCTTTCATGTGGTTGTAAGTTAACAAAGCACACACACCTAAAGGGTCAGATATGAGAATACATGGGATGTTGATCAAAAGAGCTTATAAAATGGAGAAATGTTATTAAGAGAGAGAAGGCAATCGATTTATAAGATGTACAGCGGTAGACAAGGCTTCGCACCAGAAACGAGAAGGAACAAAAGACTCAATCAGAAGAGTTCTAACCATGTCAAGAAGGTGACGGTTCTTACATTCTGCCACCCCATTTTGTTGAGGCGCTGAAGAGCAAAATCGCTTTAACTAATACCTTTGGTATGTAAGAAATATTAAAACGCATTAGACATACATTCACCTCCCGAGTCAGATCTTAAGATTTTAATTAAGGAAAACTAGTTTTCAAAGAGAGCAAGAAAAGCTTCAAAGTCAGAGAAAACATCACTACTTGCATGGAGAAAATAAACCCATGTGAAGCGACTATAATCATCTATAAATGTAACAAACTATTTAAAATGAACATGAAATACGACAGGTACAAAACCCCACGCATCACTAAGAACAATATCGAAAATATACAAAGCATGAGAACCACGGAATGGGAACGGTAAAACCTTTTATCAAATTTACATGAAGCACAATCAAGAGAAATAGATGAAACCTAGGCAGAATCCTTATTACCAAGAAAAACTAGAGTTTTTAACAAGTGTTGTAACACATTTGAATTGGGATGACCCAATTTCTTATGCCAATCAAAAATATCAAAAGTAGTAGAATTACAAACAATAGGAAAAGATGAAATAGGCTTCGATGAAATAGGAAAGAGACATCCCTCCTTAGGTCCCCTTACGATCATCCTCCCGGATACCTGATCCTGCACATGACAACCAGAAGAAGAAAAAGAGACATAGTGCAATTGTTATCAACAAGTTGACCAACCGAAACAAGATTAGTAAATAAACTAGGAGAGACCAAAACATTAGATAAATTTGGTGATATGTCACCCACGTCTAAAATAGGAAGAGTATTACCATCGGCATCATGTATATTGAGATGTTCAATGTGTGGTCTACGGTTACTAAGCAACAGAGGATTATGAGTCATATGATTAGAAGCATCTGAATCTAATAACCAAAAAGATGATGCAGTTGATGAATTACCTGACACCTAAGGCAGATAAAGTAGAAATGACCATTTGTTGGATCATCTCAGGAGTGATGGAGTTTTGGACAGGAGTGGGAGAGGCTGGAACTTGAGGGGGTGCAGGTGGCAGTGTAGAACTGGAGGCTAAAGTCGCAGCAGCAACATAACTAGTTCCAGTCTTGCGTAGAGGACGAGTAGGACACTCCTTGATGACATGTTCAGTCTTCTTGCAATAATTGCAAACTTTTCTGGAACATTGAAGAGCCATGTGACCAAACCCCTTATAGCTGTAACACTGCACACTAGATATGTCCCGACCCGATGTTGGAATTTCCTTTGAGCCACATAAGCAATAGAAACCGGTGCTACTTGATTATGCTGCTATTCTAAACTATGTTGTTCGGACTCGGGTGCTGGTGTCGAATATGGGTACATATCCAGAGTCGGATCCATCTTATTTTAAAAATTAAGATATGGGTATACGGTTAAAAAGGATCCGAATTTTAGATAAGGACACGGAGACACGTCTTACAATTTTATTATTATTATTATTATTATTATTATTATTATTATTATTATTATTATTATTATTATTATTATCGTTTTCTAAAAAATGGTTCAATTAAAACAAACAACTACAATATTAAAGCAAAACAACGAATTACTGCAATACAAATGTTTCATTTAATGATAAAATCCAAATTCAAACAAGACACAATTCAAAATAAAGTTTAAAATATGCGTATACGGTGTTTGTAATAATTTAAATATGAATATGAATTCAATCGATGCTTTACATTAAAAAAAAAGTGACACTATATAACACCTTTGTTATGCCCAACCCGCATGGATCAAAACGTCACTAGATTAACTTTACTTTACCCGTAAACCGTAGATTTAATTAAATAATTAACTATACGGCAACATACCGAATATACAACTTACAATAACTTACCATATATATATCCAACATACCGTATATGCAACTCACTGTATATGCATCCAACATACCGTATATGCAACCAACATACCGTATATGCATTTATTGACGTGAAATAAAAAATAATTGTTGCTGTTTTTCTTTTCTATCTCAATGGCAATTTCAAAAATAATTTCGTTTGCATAGTTATCGACCCCGAAATTTATGTAATTTTATAGTAAAGTAGGAAATTCTTTATATTATGACATACCAAAAATCAGCTTCCGTCGGCAACAAATGCGGTATTAAAATATTTTTCAAAACCCCACAGTGACTCAATTTAGAAGGTAACCCGACACATTTACTTAAAATGACATAAAATTCTACAGATGTCGGATCGACATGATTTCGACTTTATTCAGTAGCTAATCCATGAGGCTATCAAATGTCACTGGTTTTGTCTAAAATTTTCAAGTAACGATTGAGTTATGAATTTTTGAATTTATACTTCATTCGTAATATATTTATCATGAATGCCTCTTAGGCTTTCTAACATATTTAAATCACTCAAAATGGATAAGTGTATCTTAATTGAATCAAACAAATTTAGAATTAATTATTAAATTAATCTTATCTTAAATAAAATAATAACTCACGTCACTTAAAATAAATTATAAAACTTGGCAGAGAGAATTCCCAATTTTTGGCCGTATAAATTGTTGACTTTTGAAACCACCTAATTTCCTCTATCATTAACTTATTCATTGGGCTTGACAAAAGCCCATTTAACAACCAGACTAAACATATCGTCTTCTCCATCTTATCTTCCCCTTTCTGCAAAATTTCTGCTGCTATGCTCTTGTTGGGCTCTTTTCTTCTCCTTTATTCCCATAACATCCTCTATAAATTTCTGCAAAATACTACAAGACTCGAAATAAATAGGTTTGTTGTTGTCGTCCACTGTCTTCTCCACGCTGTCCACTATCTTCTCTGCTGCCGTGTCCAAGTGCAAGACCAAGTATCCAACCCATATCCCGTGTCATGTCGTGTCGACACAGATACTTCTCCATTTTTGAAAAGTTTGAGCACCATAGGTTCTAAAGAGGTACGGGTGATAATACACTGCTCCTCCCTGAGCAATTCACCGAAACAGCCATCCAATATTGGAATAGATTCTGAATTCATAAAACTGGACCTCATCAAACGTTGGAATAGATTCTAGATTCATATGACTAACTTGATGGGTTCAAATTCAGCTCGTAATTTCACGAGAAATTGATCCCTCTTGATGGCTTCATGTATAACTTGGACAACTTCCAAACTATCGGTGATAATGAAGCATAGATAATATCTATGTACTCGGTCCAAAGGCTAGAAAAACCAAAATAATATTCTTCAATAGAGCGAGAGTTCTGAGAGAAATTTATCAATTCAAACTCCAATTGCAACCTTCGAGCATTGTTGCTTTGAGTATAAATTTTCTTCAAGTACTCCCATAGTGTACGAGCTGACTTTTAAGGCTTGATATTAAGGAAATCTAAGCATGAACCGATCTAATGATCCAAGCCATAGTCCGATAATCCTTGGTTTTTCAAGCAAGGTACTTCTCCCTATCTGGAAGACTTCTATTAATATGTCCCCACTTATCACCTTCACCTTCAAACAATAACTGAAAGTGTTTTTCCCATGAAGAGTAGTTCTTCCCAGTAAAGCAAATGCAAATAGACTCAAAGAAGAGTCAACTGTACTACTTTGCACGTGAATAGTTTGGCCAAACAATTAAGTCAATTCTATCCCATCAGCATAACTAGTATCCAAGCCCAACAATTCTAACAACTAAAGGAATTGACTACCCAAGCCCAACAATGCTAATTAAACCAAATGGCCCAACACAGTAACCCCCGATCAGCCCAACACAAACTTAAAAACCCACCACTGATTTAAACTCCAATAAAAAAAAAAAAAAAAAATACCTAATTCACAGTGAGCCCCAAAAAAAAAAGATTTGCTAGAAATTCAAAGAACTCACCGACGTTGAAGTAAACTATGATGCCCAGAAAACTCAAAACCCCAAGAATGATACACTGGAAACGCTCACTCGGAGCAAGCTATGAACGCAGAGGCAGAGAACGAACACCTGAGACGCGAGCTTCAATGGTTGATTACTATGAACAGAGAGGCAATAGCAGCTTGTCAGAGTACCGCCTGAGATGCCGACCTCCGATTACTATGAACAAAGAGCCAACGCCAGAAATCATACGCACGAGTAAGTAATTTCAAGGGCTCTGATACTATGACATTTTTGCTCGATAATATTCTCGTGTGCATTGCCTTAATTTATAAGGTATTACAAAGCTATACAAGGAAAGTAATTCAATCCGAGATTCCATGCTGTTTAATTAGGCTGTACAAGGAAAGTCGTAAATTAACTTGCTGAAAATAAGCCTCTAATAGGAAAAAGGGTTTTGCTATCCAAAAATGAATCAAATAGAAATGTCAATGCAAAATTCCAGCTGATTATGGATCCTATTTGCATGCCACAAACTAAAAAGGAACAAAGAAATAGTTCTCCTAAAATGCAACCACCACATAAAGTTCCTAATTTCTGCATGTAAAATGTAGAAGTGTTGATTGATTTTAAATCGTGTTGACGTCAAACTAATGATTGATGATAAATGACTTATTAGTTAAATCCATTTTGTACACTGTTCACTGTCATGCAAAAAAGAGGAAAAAATATCATGCATTGCAACCAAGGCAAGAGAGACAAAGCTCATCATTGTGATAAGAGAAGCCGAAAGTGATGCCCAAGCACTAATAGCAAATAGAAAACACTAGTGGTCTCTTATGCAATTCAAGTCTTCCAAACATTCTTCACGGTCTAGCTGCAGGACACAGCTTGTTGCAACATGACTGGACCTCAAATGTCAGTTCACATGCACCACGCAAGATGCAATATTTCCTTTCTAAGTTTGAAAATTTCCATGATTGTGGATCAGAACCAAGACAGAAGGAGTCAGGAATTACAATGTCTTGAAGGAATAGAAAAGGATAACTGGAAAATCATTTGTCCTTTCATCACAGCGTCTTGCTTTGCACCTAAGCGTTTTAAGGAATCTTGCTTTGTATATTCTCCGTGTCTACTTCGTGGTTTTTGTATAGAATTCGCGGCACTAAATGTCTTGTGAGTTCAAGCACTATTATCATATATGTAATATTACAACCATTTGTCTATGATCAAATGGTAGAAATGCATTGACAAAATCTTATGGACACTCCAATTTAACCTCTAGGCCCTAGCATGCTTAACTATACATCCAAAGCAAATGTGTTTCCTATAATTAGACCCTGATGTAAACATTTATGTTTAGTAGGTCTTTATTACACACACCACAACAGGAAAAGACATCCGCACATAAGCCCTTTCTTTTATCTGAAAAAAAAAACTTCTGATCCAGAAAAAGAGAAGTGTAAAGTGAATAGCACATCCTTAAAACAGAAGCTAGAATTAAAATGGGTATGGTTAGACAGATACATCTGCAACACTCCTTTTAAAACCAATCAATGTTGTCCAAAAGGCTCTTTAAGGTGAATGATATAGGGTGAATGTGGTGAATGCTTTAAGGTGTTTTTGCACTACAATACTAATGACTGAATGAAACAAATTAAATACTTCCAATGAGTAAAAAGTAGAACTACCAAACTAAAACTTCGGAACATAAGTTATGTAAATTAAGGGATAAAATAATGAGGCCAGGATAGACAAAAGGTTAGATATGCCAAGCAATTATTTTTTTACTTGAAATCAGAAAAGTGGAAATATGTCTATTAACGTAACTAGTACCTGAAAGAATAACTGTATGGTAAGTGTTTAATAACATCACCAAAAAGTAAAATTTACTTCTCCAATGCTTCCAATGGCGAGAATGGCTAACTTCAGATTAGCAATTCTCACTTGCACAACAAATAGAGGCAAACCAAAAGATGGCGAAGGATATGCAAGAACAAAACGATTAACTTCTTAAAGGAGAAGAAGGTAATCGGCTGAAGCAAGAAACTACCGATTATGTTTCATATAATCATGGAAATGGAATAAAAAAAGAAGTTTGTCAGTGGATGTGGATGGTTGAACTTATACCAGAGGCAATACATCAGGGACAGATAAATGAAATTGTGCCTAAAGTATAGTGTAGATATGATTCATTAGGCGTAGGGTCTGAAGACGCTCATCGGTTAGAAAGGCACATAAATACGTAGAAGAATGGTGCGGAAACGAGAATTATTGCTTCAAATAAGAAGAAAATTTGAAATTCAAAATTTTGTAAGGGAATAATTTTATTTTATTGAATTGATTGTCTAAAAACTGTACAATGTCTTTGTTTATATAGCAAAAATAATATCCTAATCCTATTAGCTTAAGGAAAATAAGTAAAATCCTAAAAGAGAGTAGAGTCTAATTCTAAACAAGAAAGAAATATAATTAGATTCTACTACAATAGGAATTTTTATTTGGTGCAGGATAGTCCTACATCATTCTCCCTCACTTCAAGAAATCAAACCTCGAGTGTTGGCTGAAAATTAGTAATCTATCAAGAGGAAAATAGTCAAGAATCCAACACACATTGCATAATGAAGAAATATTCATGTCTCGACGTACTTGATTAACTTCATTATCCTCCACAATTGCATTATTTGATCTCAACTTTTCTTCTATTTGTAATTTGTACTCCACAAGTTTAACTTGGAGATCTTTGGGAATTTCCAAATAATAAAAGAAATTGTCGACATTATTAATCCAATCGAGAAAGTCTTCAATGTGTAGTCAGCCGTCGAAGGTGGGTAAATCCATCCTCCTTTTAAATTGCCTAATTTGACCTTGCCTATAAGTTTGGGGGAAAATTGATAGGGTTCATATACTTGGGAGTCCAAGTTGTAATTATCACATCCATCCTTAAAGAAAAATCAAACTTAAAAGAGTCTCCTTCGCATTGATGGTACCCTTTTCTTCCATAAGCACAAAAATGTGAGGCAATGGCTCCGACATCCGATGGGGTCACTCGCTTCAGTTATGTTACAAGTTAGGATCATGTGTCTGAGTCATGGGTGGTGGATCATTGCAACCAACCCCCTATGTTAACGGTCGAGAGCGTGTTAGTCTCTCGGTGGGTGGTATGCTCCTCAGCTGGCAACGGGTTTTTATCGTTCTTGTTGATTGACGATGGGTTGAACCTTAAGGTAGTTTCCTTCTGTCCAGAGTTTCGCATTGCAAGTTTGAGGTCATCTTCTAGTTGTTGCTCTTCAACCTATGACACATTTTTAAGTTCTAAGTCCCCATGATAAGGATGGTCACCAAACCGAGCTGGCGGTTTTCATTTAGTTTTGCATCTAATATCAACTAAGAGGGCAACTAAGGTATTCTTAATGTCTTGAAGAGTTTTTTTAGTCCAGTAGGTTGGTTCTTGGTTTTTCGAACCTCCATTCGTCGTCAACGGCTAGGGCTCTATTACTACCAGCCTACGTCATCTGCTTAGATAAAACATTTTGCTCTAATACCAATCTTGGTATGAAAATGAAAACATTTCTTGAAATATGAAGAAATTTTGAAACTCAAAACTTTATAAGAGAATAATTTTATTGTATTGAATTGATGACTAAAAATTGTAATATGCATTTGTTTATATAAACAAAAGTAATATCCTAATCCTAATAGGTCAAGGGAAATAAGTAATTAAAATCCTAAATGAGTAAAAAGCCTTATTCTAACAAGAAAGAAATAGAATTAAATTCTACTAAAATAAGAAATCCTATTTTGTGTAAGATTGTCCTACATAAGAGAAAATCCATTTCTTTGGACAAATAAATAAATAAATAGTACATTTTGCGATATCAAAATGAGCTCCCAAAACCTAGGTATACATGTACTAAAATTAGCATAATGCATATTGAAATGTGAACTTTCATAGTGAGAAAGTGATTGCGTAAGATCAAAACTAGGCTACTCAGATCAACACAGAGGCTATATATATTAAACTTTAGTTAGAAAGACAAATTTCTAAATCGTTCATTTTCCAAAAGTAGCATAAAAAAGTTACTTAAAACTAGTACAATAAATACTAACTTTGGGGTGACTTCATTTGTAGCAAGCATAAATGAGTGAGAAGTTCATGGTTCTTACCATCGCAAACTCTATAAAAGCTATACGAGTCGAATGCTGATAGTCACCAAGCAATCTCAAGCGGTGAACCTGGGTTAGAGAATGCATTTGATCAAATGGAAATTGCATATTGCAAAAAACATTTATCGAGACTTATTATATGAGCAGCTACAAACCTCTCCACAAATAGATTCAAAGAAGAGTTTGACGTCCGCTTGTGTAAGCTGCATCAAGCAAACAAAAAATCATGCAAGTGTGACATAATTGACACATGGCAAAAAGCTCGTGAATTTAGAGCTACCTTCTTATCGATGTTTGTACAATAGATAGTTCTTGCACACATCTCTCTTTCATCCTCAGACTAGTGTCAGAGAAAATAAAACAGGCATTAGTTTTCTATTCCTTTAACTGATTCAAGTTATAACACGTGTCCAAAGTAATTAAAGATTGCCACAAGTTTCTCACCCTTGGCAAGAATGTTGGATTAACAGGTGCAATTGCAGTTTTAGAAGGCAGCACTCTCACTGGATAATATCCCAACATAGTTCCTGCCAAACTCAAAGCATTCCTTGCCCCTTCTGTAAGCCATTTGAGACACAATGCAATAAAATATGATCTCAGGTTTTCACCAAATTTCACAACCAAACAAACAGGTCGTTGACATACCTTGATCAGTGAATTCAACGAAGGCAAAACGAAGTACAGAATTAGGATCCCCACAAATACGACAATCCACAACCTTCAGCATGATTAGTGTGGGAAATATATTTAGAAAATATAACTAATTTGTAAATTAAGTCTATCACTGAGATGGAATAGTGACACATTTTACCTGCCCACAATTAATGAATAATGCAGCAAGTTGCTCTTCAGTAACCTATATTCATAAGAAGAAAGATAAACAGAGTTTGATATCATTTACCTTAAAAGAAGGAATCAAGAATCTAAAATAACACAAGCCTGAACACCCTAAACTCTCTTTACCTGATGATCAATGTCAGAAACATACACCGTCCTCCTAATTACATCTTCTCTCTGTGCCATGCTTGTTCTGCTATTAGTCCTCCGCTTCCCATGGCCATAGCCATTTTTCTTCTGTATATCAAATGTCATACAATCGCAATCAAAAAAACCAAATATTGTAATTAAATCCTATAACAAATGTTAACAAAACTATATGGAAAAAGAATTTAACTGGTAATATAGCTGCTTTAAAAGAAAAAGAATAAAAAATACCCGAAGTACTGATCTTCCTGATATCCAAACAATCCAAGTAGTATTAAATAACTGCTTACCATAATCTTCTGTCAAATATTCCTCATCCCGTTCTTTATATATCCGCATATTTTTTAACAAAATAGACAATAATCCATAAATAATAATACTCAACAAAAGAAGATTTTACATTGAAAAACTGTAAAAATAATATCAGATAAAATACCAACCCTTCTTAAAGAATTCCCGTTTTGAACTCCTGAGTTAACAGGACGCTGCATTACAAAACCATTAGCATTATACCCGAAGAACCCAGCGGCCGCCTCATGTGGTGAGGCTATCATCAGTCTGTTGTGACCGCCGGCGCCGTTCACAGCCAATGATGGCGGCACAAATTCCTCTGCCAAGGGATTCAATTTAGATAGCATTTCCGCTAAATCCCTCATCTCTCTCTTAAACCCCTCTTCTCCATCATTTCCACTATTCATTTTCTTCCCTACCGGATTACTGCTAAGAATAGTTTTCGAGACTCCATTCCCGTTTGTTCTATGCTGCTGATGTTGATGACCGTTTGACTGTATCAGGTGATAACCATTATCGGTGGGTTTTGTAGACTTCAGATTAGCAGTGGCCTTTGTAAACTGCGGGTGGATATGATCCACCGAGGTAATCTCCGGCGACGCATTCGAATCGGTATGATTTGATGATGTCACCACACTAATCCCAGCATTCTCCACCACCGCCATGACCAAGACCTCGCGCAAACTTCCCCAACAATTTTTTCTCTTTTTTCTTGAAATTTTTGATATGGTGTCTATCAAAAAAAGAAAGAAAAAATATTTACTCTTGCGGATCGAAGCAGGGAATATTTTTCAGTATAAAAAATATCGAGATTTACCTGATGCATAAAGTGTTAGATGGTGTCCATTGAGCAATGAACTCAAAGATCAAGAGAGGTGTGAAGAAAATGGAAAATTCGAAAAAAAATAATAGGACGAAAAACAAGAACAGGCAAGAATTTTTCTTTATATTTCTTGTTTATATCTTTACCTACACTAGAGACAAATGAAATAGGATGGAGAGAGAGAGAGAGAGAGAGAGAGAGGATCGTCCGTTTCGGCCACTCGATGATGCGAGATCCTTGTTGGGCTTCATCCATAGTGCCCAAAAAATGATGGAAACAGTGATGATGAGAGTGGGCCCTACCAGGTTGATTGCATTTTATACTGGGTACAATATATTTTGAGAAAAATTCATGAATCAGACTTAATCTTTCATGAAATCAAAAATTAGACCCAAAGGTTTAAATTTACAAAATTCAGGTTTTTATCTGAAATAATTAATTATATTTTACAATTAATTTATTAAATTAAATATTTATTTGTAATATGATATAATTGACCCCCACACTCCACCCCACCCCATCCCACCCCACCCCACCTCACCTCCACCTCCACCTCTCCGGCGACCGACAACTACTCCAGCGACCGTTCTCTAACGACATTTAATTACGACGACTATCTTCCGACGACTATTTTCCAGTAATCGTTGCTCCGATTCCAAAGTCACAGATATTTTATTACGTAGTTAAAATTTTAATTTCGGTCACAGCTTATCAAATTATTCGGTCACAGATTATTTTGAAGTCACAAATAAAAAAATTTATAAGTCACAGATTTTTAATTAGTCACAATTTAAGA